>JABUQX010118559.1:15000-38088 GCA_015478945.1 Trachelipus rathkii | reverse complement strand
CAATCAAAGCTTGAGCCACTAAGTTGACCATCAAAAGTTGTAGGCCGTGTGTAGCTAGGTGTAGGTGTAGGCAGGGGAAGGCTGAGTGGAATCTAGGTGTAGGTGTACGGCTAGGGTGAAGGAGGCCGGAGGCTAGTGTGGGTACAGGCTAGGTGATCAGGCTAGTGTAGCTAGGGTGGCTAGTGGAGGCTGGGTGTAGGGCCTATATGGAAGCTGGTGTAGGCTAGGTGTGCTGTGTGTTGTTTGTGTGGTGGTGTGTTGTGTGTGTGCGCGCGCGTGTGTAGGTGTGACCGAAATATCAAAAAAATAGGGCTAAGCCCCTAAAGGGTGGTCAAAAATTAGGGTGGGCCAAAATTGACCCATGGAAGACCAAAGGTTCGGTCGAAAAGGTCAAGGACAAAAAAGGTAAAGACATCAAAAAAGGGCTAAGCCCCTAAAGGGAGGCCAAAAATTAGGGTGGGCCAAAATTGACCCATGGAAGACCAAAGGTTGCGTTCGAAAAAAATTAGGGGGAATACGATACAAGCGGTTGGGCTTTACGCAAACGTTTGGCGCAACCCTTCTTCGAAGGGGTTTGCAAAAATTATGGTTGCCGAAAAAATTATGGTTGCCAAAAAATTAGGGTTGCCATAAAATTAGGGTTGCCAAAAAATTAGGGTTCTCAAAAAATAGGGTTCTCAAAAAAATAGGGTTCTCAAAAAATTAGGGTTCTCAAAAAATAGGGTGCTCAAAAAATAGGGTTCTCAAAAAATTAGGGTTCTCAAAAAAAATTTGGGTTCTCAAAAAAGGTCAAGGCCCAAAAAAGGTTAAGGTAAAAAAGAAAAAAAAAAAAAAAAAAAAAAAAAAAAAAAAAAAAAAAAATAAAAAAAAAAAAAAAAAAAAAAAAAAAAAAAAACAAAACAACAATTTCAAAAAAATTTAAAAAAAAAAAAAAAAAAAAAAAAAAAAAAAAAAAAAAAAAAAAAAAAAAAAAAAAAAAAAAAATAAAAAAATATAAAAAAAAAAAAAAATAAAAAAAATATAAAAAAAAAAAAAAAAAAAAAAAAAAAAAAAAAAAAAAAAAAAAAAAAAAAAAAAAAAAAAAAAAAAAAAAAAAAAAAAAAAAAAAATAAAAAAAAAAAAAAAAAAAAAAAAAAAAAAAAAAAAAAAAAAAAAAAAAAAAAAAAAAAAAAAAAAAAAAAAAAAAAAAAAAAAAAAAAAAAAAAAAAAAAAAAAAAAATTCAGGTTCTACATATATTTATGAAACTTTTATTCTAAATAAAGTTCTTCGAAAAGTCTATAGATTTTCTTCTGTTATTATGCAACTAGGTCACCTTTAAATTTTAGTCCAATATCCATCTCCGACTACTGGCGGCACTGTATTTACTATTTGAATCCAAATTTATATTTGAAAATAAATGTCTGATATTGAATGCTTAATTCACTATGTCAGTCAGAAATTAAATTTGGATAGACTGTGTAAGTCATATATGACCTATTTTAGTTACTTTAATCACAAGTAAAATGAACTATAAAAAGTAGTTGCGAAAAATATTTGGATTTGGTTGAGGCAAGCACTTAAATAACTAATTTATTGTTTTTTTTTCAGTTTAATTTATTGTTTATTGGAAATAAACATTAATTCTTCTTTTCCTTTTCTTTCCAAATTTTTGTTTATATACATCATCAAATTAGGTTGTAGTTTTTTTTCCAAAAACTTTTCTCTGTGAACACTGAGCAAACATAATCCATTTAATCGATCTTCAGAAATGGTTGACCTTAGTCAAGTTTTAACTCTTCTTAAAGTGCTGAATGATCTTCCAATTGTGCAAGTCGTTGGTGGAAGCGTTAGAAGAATTTTAATTGCTTGTAAAACAACAAGGAAAAAAGCGCAATGTTTTAGGATCAGTTCACTATAGCACCAATTTACGTCTACATCTTAACCCCCCTTGGTCCCCATTCTGATTTCTTCCATAAGTTAAACCATGATTCTGCTTTACCTTTCCAGTTCTCAATATTGTATATAGCAGAGGTGGGCGTTCCGCAATTTAAGTCCGCAATTCGCGCAATTGCGACTGCCAAAAAAATTGCGGAATTGCGATTGCGATATATTGAAAAAAAGGGCGGAAATTGCAAGTTATAGCGCGAATCGCCTAAATCCATTCCGCGGCATATGCGGGAATAATTGCGGAATAACGCAATTCCGCCAATTAGAGGACTCAAGCCCTAAGGTCTTATTTTGCTTTCAATCCTTAAATTTAAACACAAATTGTACCCAATGATTAGGCATGTAATTATTTTTAGAATATGTAACAAAATAATTTGGCAAGTAGAAATAAATTTCATTTAATTTGGACATTTTGGTTATAATATTATATAATATATATAGATATAGATATATATATATATATATATATATATATATATATTATATATAGATATATATATATATATATATATATATTAATATGTGTATTATATATATATAATATTACTATATATATAAATATATATATGATATACTATATATATATATATATATATATATAATATTATATATATATAATATATAATATATATATATAATATATATATATATATATATATTATAATGTAGTGAGTGTAGTTTAGTTAATATAAAATATATATTTAAGAGTTATGACTAGGGTTAGAAAGGAAAAAACAAGCTCGTTTTTTTCCTCTATGTATATTAAACGGTTTTTCATGAAAAAACACAGCCTGAAAAAAAACAAGTAAAAAATTGTTTTTTTCGTTTTTTTCAATTTAAGTTGTGAATTACATTGTTTGAACAATTACTATTATAAATATTAGCAAATTATGCTCTAATTTGGACATTTTTTGGTTCCAATTTCTTACAAGGTGGAAGCCCCTGAGTTTCAAAAAATGGGTTTTCCATTATTTTTATTATATATATTCTGAATTATTGATATTCAAATATTTTGTTGTGTGGCGTGGCGATATTAATGTTTTCTTTACACTGTTTCAGTTTTTCAGTAACATTGGGTGTGTGCGTATGTTAATTCACTGGGCCAACCATAAAGATTTTGGCCGGCAAAAACCATCTGAAGGTCATTTTATAGGTAACTTTGCCTGCGGGGATTCCGAAACGACCTCCGTTTTCTTTGACTCATAGTTTTTGAGGTAGATACAGTGTGTGGGTCACAAAAAAGGTGTAATACATTTATTAACAAAACAATTTATGTTAGGTCTTAACGTATGCACAAAAAAAAAAAAACACTAAAAGAGTGAGTGATGAGGTATCAGTAAGTGTGTGTGAATTGAAGAGTGAGTCGAGTGGTAAAAATGCTAATTAGGTCAAACAATTCAATTTCAGTACAATGAAATCCACATTAACCTGATACATTACAATATATTCGCTGTCTATATGATTGTCTTCTGTGTAGGCAAGAATGTGGGACAATCACATTTGTGTATAGTGTGCGTCTAGAGCAATACAGATCTGCCATCACGAGCATGTGGTGTATGTGTGCGCTCGTATCTTGTGTTCCTTGGTATCTTTCTTCCATCACCTTGATATCTTGATGGAACCTCTCCCCCTCCTCACTATAACATCCTAGATTATCTGGCGGAAACCAATCTAAGTGACTATGTAGAAAGTGAACTTTTTATATGCTCATATTAGCATTCAAATTTTGAAGTCTGAAAGCATTTTCTGTACGGGTTCTACATAGTTGGCAGATTTATGGTTGCCCAAAAAGTTCTGAACAACCAAGACAAAACTTTCCAGGCAGATGCTTCAATTTCAGTCATGGAATTTATGAATTTGTCATCCTTGATGATTTTGGCGAATTTGAGGGCCGCTAAAAGATTCCAGCTTTGAGTTTCTCCATACTTTGTCAACCCTGAAATTATAGATATGTCTGTGAGAGTGTATATTTAAAAAACATTCACCATTTTGTCTAGGGCCCTAGATCTAGAATTGCTTCATCGAGTCCTAGTTTGATGTGATTTTGGTGATGTGTGTGGAATTTTAATAATTTTCCCCTGTTCAACCAGTGTTCGTTAGATGAATATTTGAAGCACCTACAGTCGAGTATTTGCCCTAGCAGCCGAATAGTAGCAACTTTTCCAGTGTGTTCGTATGTCGCGGCTTACGTGTGTGATCCCACAGCTATCGATAGAGCTATAGTGTGGGTACTTGAATATTTTCCGCTTGCTGGCCCAAGTAAGATATTGTACTCTAGTGCTGTGTCATTAGATGATTCAACGGCATATAGAACCACTTGGTGTTCATTATATCTAGCTTCTGCAAGATCATTCTTATATTTTTCATTTCCTCTTCAGTTTGTTTGAGTGGAGTGCGCGTAGTAGTAGTCTGATTGTGCATAACTATTGCCCCATTGTACAATAGGAGAGCACTGATATGTGCGAGAGCGTGGGTCTCGGTGTGTATGTATCTAGTCGCGATGTGTGAGATGAGACAATCGGCAATCTTCTGGTCAGTATTTAGGTAACCCCAATGTTTGGAGTGAGGAGTCCAGGGGAGGTTCTACGGAAGATACTAGGTCGTCTTCTTCAATGAAATTATGGAAGAAGTTTACTACCTCTCTTGTCCGAAAAAAAGTTATTTTACAGTCGGCCTGTGAAGACAGTCTTTTCACTAAGGTCTAGATCAAAAGTCAGAATCTTGTTGAGAGAGACTTAACTTTCGTACTAAATCATTGAATCTCTTCCTGGGAAAACTGTTTGCTGTGTTTAGAAGTACTTTTTTTCATATTCACCACCTATCTGGCACGGTGTGCACACCAAATCCTGATATCTTCGGTGTGCGTAGTGCTAGTAGCTGTCAATGCTAGTTCTGGGAGTGTAGTGAACACTGGGTTTGTGACATTGTCGGAATGAGGTTCATGTAGCCTTGCTGATTGCAGATCCGTATAGTCAAATCTTACGTTTTCTTTGAACGACTTGATACGCTTTCACATTAACCAAACAAAAATAACAATCACTGTGGTGATTCTTTGGCTCGCGCGCGTAGGAGCTGTGTGAGTGAGTGAGTGTTCACACCAAATTTTAAACCTTTTCTTTCGTCCATTTTCCACTGACGTAGTATGGTCGGTAGCTAGCGTGACGTTTACAGTAGTGTGACCATATGGGGAGCCCAAGACTTATCTTGGACTCTGAGTTTCATTCCAAAGTATGTCAGAAATGCTTGCTTCACAGTATGTGGTATGAGATATTGCTGTGTTCTGTGCCGGTTGTCATATATTGCACCAACAAGATGTAGCAGGAATACATTGGGGTTAATTCAACAGGCTCTTCGGTGAAAGTATCTCATGAAAATAGAAAAAAATAAAAGTATTATATAAAAGGTAAGCCCTTAAAAGAAATAAAACGATATTACTGTAAAATATGCCTTAAAAAAGATATTTGATAAAAGTAAATCTGGAACACCCTGTGTAGTCGTATATGTAACTAGAGTGCTCGAATGTGAATAGTAGTCTGGTATTGATTGTCATTTCTTGAAATCGTATCACCACGGCCGATATTTTTAAAATTCGAGTAGAGAATATCCTTGGCAGCAAAAAAAAAAAGAGTTTTTTTTTGGTGGCCAGGTTTATTTTTTCAGAATTTAAAAATGCCACGTGCAAAAAGTCGTGCGACTGTACTTTTTAAGGAAATAAAAGGTATCAATGCAAAGGCCCTCGCATGAAATATAAATTCTGTTAGGTCTAGGTTAAACTCTGTTAGTGAATTTATTTGGCGTGCGATGAGATCGTGCGAAGCGTGAGGAAATTTCTGGAAAAATTGCCACCTGAGAGAGATGATATTCTATGCATCGTTAAGTAATAGAGTCGTCTGTTACTGCTCCTTGCCTCCTTCACCACAGTCATTCTCACACACTACTTCATATGACTGGTTGAGATATCGAGACTTTATATCAGTCATATAAAAATTAAATGTGGCTGTTCACGCTGATGAGCCCAGCCAGTGTCTAGGAGCATTAAAATAATACTGTGACTCTAAAAAGTGACTGGGGTCTGGGGAGTGGGGACTAGTGATTTGTGAATCAAAAGTTGATATTCCAAAGCCAAATGTATTTTATTTAGTCATTCACTCATCCTCCTTCATTTACAATCTTGGTTGATAATTTAATTGTCCAATGGTATTTGGGGTAGTGATGTGTCGGAGTGTTGCATCCTTTAAGTCACTTGGTAGTGGTGTGTCATTCAGACTGCATTCTATATAAAGTGTAGTAGGGTATACATTAATATTTAAAAGTAATTATATGATAGTGTGTGTGAGTGTTGATATGATACAAATGTAAAATACATAGTTAAATTAATAAGTAGAAGCCTACAAAGACAGCCGTTACAGGTTATCAACCTACTGTAAATGTGTAATGAAAAGGCGAGATGTTGAGTGTGAAATAATAATAAGAGAAAAGAATTCTTATTGTATAGAATGTGTCGTTAATGGAATATTTTGTTCAATTTCAAATAAGTGTAATAAATTGTAAATGAAATACTCAACTGAAATAAAATATTAGCCCATTGATTTAACTTTTTAAAAATGTGACATTTAATAAAAAAAACGAAAGAAAAACTGAAAAAAACGAAAAAAACATGAAAAATACATGTTTTTTTTCCTGAAAGAAAACACGATTTGAAAAAAAACGGTTTTTTTCCCAAACCTAGTTATGAACTAAAAAAATTAGACAAATTTTAAAATCTCCTGTTGTCGCAATGAAAGAACTTTGTTTGAGCTGAAATTTACCTAAAAACATATATAAAGCAAGGTGGCCATAAAAAAAGAAACTTTCCCGCACGCCAATTCCGTTTCAGATTATTCAGGTTGAGAATAGAAACTGGTTAGTGTTGTGTGGTGGTGTGTGAGTGGGAAGAGACAAAAATCTGTGATCACGAGATCTATATGTACGAGTTGACTGTATACCATGTAGCAAATTAAACAAGTAATACCTATATAAAAATCACTCATGTTATTTATTAAATGATATTAAATTATTATATATAAGACTATATACAAAAGGAAATATCGTGTCAAACGATGTATAGACATACAAACATTTCAGCTAGTTAGGTGACAAAGTCATTTTACAAGTAATAAAGCGACTGATCCAGTCTGCAGAAGAATGGAAAATTCAGTGTATCCAAACCACTAATCACAAGTCAAGGTGATTTTCGGGCGAGCTGTAAAATATAAAGAAGAATAGCAAGGAAGATAGAGCGAAAGCGGTAAATAAAATTTATGTGCCGAAGAAAGAGAAAAATTTCTTTGCCTTCGTCTTTTGACGGTAAGCGAATTGCAAAACCACGAGATATCCAAGTGTAATCTTAGAGATTGAAATTAGGTATAGTAAAATGTGAATGTTGATTATCACAGTATATTTTAATGCAAAGTTTGGTGAATCAATTTGATGCATGGAAGAACTTCAAAATTCGTATGTGACACAACAGCAATAAATACTGGACGAGTGAATGGAATTGTTAAAAAATTAAAAACTGAAATGGAAATGTCACATGAGGATTTGGTCAGCCACAGTACATTGGCTGCCAGCATTATATTCTTGATAGAATCTTAAAGCATGTGTTAGACTTCTTTAATCCAATTTCTTCTACCAAACCAACTCTCAACTATGAATTCGTGAACGAAGTGATAAAACAATACGATATCTTCTTGCAGCAGTCTTACAAGCCAGAGAGTGAAATGATAACTATTCAAAATTCAGGTTGGCGAGATGATTTTAGATTTCTGTATGAGTTATGTAGAGCATTCAGTTTCCTTAAAGAAACTAGTGCGTACCCCGTAATTAATTGGAAAAAATTACCGTCTCTTCACAATGCCAGATGGAATTCACGTGCTTTATATGCTATTATTTCGTACTTCCTCCTTCCTAAATGGAGAATTTCACTGGAAACACCGTGCGCTTTCATCTCAAATACATGGCAAGAAGCCTGGTTTTCTAACCAAATGTTTAACGCACAGATTCACCAGAAATTGATGGATGGAATTTCCGAATTAAATTGCTCTGCAGCCATGAAGTGCTTTGAAACTCACTGGAATGTTGACAGATCCGTTGTAGATATACCACAGACGAATATTTGTGCCGAACGAAGGGTGAAATTAATGGAAGAACTGTACCAGAAATGCAAAACAGATAAATATTTGAATCTGAAGCTTATTGCAACTAATACATTTTGATTGTGATGAATGTACTTAAGTTTCAGAATTTTCATTGTCATTGGTACGGAATATTTTTTATGAATTGAACGAATAATGTCATTTTCTGATTCATTATTGTCAGTATTAAAAAGGTTCATGATTTCTGAATACAGGCCTAAAATTTTTTTTTTTTTGTCATAACTCTAAATGTATATATATATATATATATAGGTATATATATATATATATATATAGATATATACATATATATTATTAATATATATATATATAATATATTATGTTATATATATATATATATTATTACCGGTATATATATATATAGTATTAATATAATATTATATAAATTATATATATATATATTATACTGTGTTGTATGTGGTGTGTGTATATATATATATAATATAATATATATATTATATAGTGTGGGTAGTGTGATATATATAGGTATAGTGAGTGTAGTGTGTGTGAGTGTATATTATATAGTGTGTTGTATATATATGTATCTGTGGCGTCTGTGGAAGGGGGGCTGCGACCCCGAACAGAAGCAGCGCCCAGCAGAAGGAACTTGAATTGATGTAATGCCGCGTTGAACGATTGTGGTAAAACAAACTCTACAACGAAATGTCTTACCACGGCGAGCAACTTTGAGAGAAGATGGGATGCTGGATGACCTTCATTATGCCACTCCAATAGTACTATTATATATATAATATAATATGTATATATATATATATAATATAATATATATATATTATATATATATATATATATATATATATATCCTACCCACTTTAAGGTGGCCTTCAAAGGGAGGTTTGAGCACCTGTTTGTGGACATAGACCTGCTGATGACCACAGCCCTCCGCCCTCATTTCAAACTTCCAGTCGTTGAGTTCCTGAATGAGGACTTGAAGGAGATCATCAGGAAGAGGGTTATCAGTGAGGTGCTGATAAACGTGACTCCTGGTCACGACAACGATGGTGCCGCCCAAGAGCAGGAGCAGGTGGAAAACGACCCCTTTCATTACATGAAGGCGAATGACAACCAGCCTCTGGCTATCGACCACCATGAGGAGGACTTGAAGAAGGCTTTTGAGATTTGAAACAAGCTGAAGGTGAAGAGGACCACCCCACTGTCTGTATACCTATTCCCTCAGCAGCACAGAGAAGTCTGGTTGGACCTCTTTATCAAGTACAATACCCCTGTCCCCCCTTCCGCGGTTGTGGAGAAATTGTTCAGTTTGGGCTCTAATGTTCTCAGGCCTAAGAAGTCATCCCTGACTGATGAGAATTTTGAGAAGCTGGTGTTTCTGAATTGAAATATGCACCTCTTGAATTTGAAGTGCCTGTGCCAGATGGAGTAAAAGGAAGAGGAGGAGGAGGAGAACAACAGCAATGACTAACTAGTAATTACAATTAGGTTAGGTATATATATATATATATATATATATACCTAACATAATTGTCGTTACTAATTAGTCAATGTTTTTATATATATATATATATATATATATATATAGTATATATATACACCTAACATAATTGTCGTTACTAATTAGTCAATGTTTTTGTCCTATTCCTCCTCCTCCTTTCCTTTTCCACCCTTTGGCACAAGCCAAGAAGCACGTCTCTGGAGAGCTCTGGGGGAAGAACAAGTTTTTGAGGCTGATGGAAGAAAGATGCTAGTTCTACTGAAAAGGACGAAAATCCTACCTGTGAAGGTGTTTAACTCGAGACTGGCGTCCGGAGACCAATGGCCCCGAGAAACTGGTTTCGTCTAGAGTGTTCTAGGTTAAGAGTTTTCGGACCAGAAGAAGAAGATGCTGGAACAACTGACAGGGCGAAAACCCTTTCTGGAGTTGTTCTAGATTTATATATATATATATATATATAATATAGATATTATTTATATATATAATATATATAGACTATATATATAATATATATAATATTATATATATATTTATATATATATAATATATATATATTATATATATATAATATTATATAGATATATATATATATAATATATGAAGAAAGTTTCAAAAGAAAGATGTTTTGGAATAATAAAAAGGAGGAAATAAAGAAGAAATATAAAAGCTGCATACGTAAGAGGGAAAAAAAGAGATAACTGAACAGTTTGGGAGGATGAATGGGGACTTACAAGGAAAGGAAGGCTCTTCTGGAAGAAGCGCGAAAGGTTAAGAATGAAAATAGAGAAGAACATGCTCCAGAATAAAGAAATAGGGATGTAGCTTCTAACTAAATGAACGGATTGTGAGGGGAGTGTCGAAAGAACACTTCGAAAATCTGTAATACATGTTAGTAATGAAGAGAATGATAGTGTGTGTGGTTTATGGTGCAGAGAAGGAATGATATTTTTGGGATGGGTCATTATAAGGAGGACGGTAATGGAGAGTGAGATAGGTTGAAGAATGGTAATCGCCAGGTATAGATGAAAATTTGCTCATGGTGAAATGAGCAAGAACGGAGTTGAGATGGTGAATAAATGGATTTGGAAATTGTGCAACAAAGCGGATATGGAGGGTATAGTTCCGAGGGATTGGAGGAGAGCAGTAATATACCCTTATATAAGGGTAAGGGAGATAGGGTAACTGTAGGAATTATAGGGGAAATAGTTTATTGAGTGTTGTAGGGAAGATATATCTTGGTATTTTGGTCGAAAGAGTGCGCAACGTTGACTGAAGGACTTGGATTGGTAAAGAACAAGGTTGCGTTTTACAGGAATTGTAGAGGATGTGTGGATCAATTTTCATTGAAGCAAATATTGAGAAAATGAGGGAGAAGAAGAATAAATTGGTATTTAGGTTTTTACTTTATTTCAAGAGTGGATATGATATGCTGAAAAAGGGTGCTCTATGCAGGTTTTAGTGTATATTGGTGTTGGTGGTAGGCTTCTGAGATGGAATCAAAAGTATGTATGATGATATTGAAGCGTACAAGAAAAAAGTGATTGGTTTAATATGTAATTAGCGGAGTTGAGGCAGGGATGTCTTTTAAGTCTCTGGTTATTCAATTTGCATTATGGATTGGTTAGAAAGAATTAGGAGGTTTGGGGGAGGAGATGTGTTAGGAATGATGGAGAATGGGAAAAGAGTGGAGGTGGCCTACCGATTTAAGCGATGATTTATTTAGCATGTGTGGTGAATTGAAGAGAGTTTGAAGATGATTCGTAGAGGAGATTTTGGTTGGATGTGAGTAAGATGTTAGTGTAGATAAGAGGGAGTTAGGGTTGTGAGTGAGGACAGTCGCTCCGGTGTGAAGCTAGAGATATTGAAAGTGTTCGATGCAATCTGGTACAAAGTGCTGATTTTTAAACACATCTTTCGGCATCTATGCTTCCATCTTTAGGGATACAGATGAATGCAGAGGTAGTCAGGAGGAAAGTTGGGAAAGGGCAGGAAGTTGGCTGGGCTGCAATTAATCGTTGTGGATGTAAGGGGACTAAGTTTGAGTGCACTAGATTTCTTACATGAGGTAGTTGTTACCGTATTTATTGCATAGTTAGGAGACTATGGTCTGGAATAAGGAGTATAGATCTAAAGTTAAAATGAGTTTGTGGGACAATCTTAAGGGCGTGTTAGGTGCGAGAAGAATTGATTAAATGAGGAATGAAACGCATTAAGAAGTTGTGTGGTGTGAAGAAAGGATGAATGAGAAAATAAATGAAATACCTTGAGATGGTTTGGTCATTGGGAAAGGATGGATGACAGTCGGGTTGTTAAGGGGATGTATAGTGGTGTTGGTGTGTGTGTGTGTGTGTGTGTGTGTGTCGGTGTTGTGTACGGTGTGTGTGTGTTGGGAACGGACCGGCTGGGAGACCGAACAAAAAAGTGACTGAGTCCGTAAAAGGAGTGTCGTGAGAGAGAAATGTTAAGTTTGTCAGAGGCGAAAGAAAGGTGCATAATAGGAGTGAATGGACGGGTTTTGTAAGGGTGTAAAGGTTGTGGCCCACCTGGGCCAAAGGTGAAACCCCACATTGACCGAGATACGTGTCGCGGTCCGTGATGCTTAGGGTGGATTTCTGACTACCGACGAGTTCTCACTAATAGGTTTAAAGGGGGCGGTAAGGCTGGACTTGCTTTTCTTCCTTTGTCTGTTTTCTACTACTTTTCTTTTTCCGGTGCATGTACGCAACTTTACCCCCAGTCTTGGGGAAAGAAAAGTGGATTATATTATTATTATATATAAATATATATATATATATATATATATATATATATATATATATATATATATATATATATATATATAAAAAATTAAAAAAATATAAAATTAATTTATAAAATATTATTAAATATATATATATATATAAGCCAAGTCATTGCTATAAAGCTTGTTAATTGTTATATAAAAAAAAAAAAACATTAAAATGTAAAAATTAAATAAATATATAAATTGTAAGGTAATTTTATCGGAAATTATGTTTTTAACCGCCAATAAAGAGTTAGCGGACTGCGGTAGACTTCAGTAGTGAAAAATAATTATTAGCGATAGAATTAGCTAATTTGCGATAGCTGACTGGCGAAGCAAAAAAAGTTGCGGAATTGCGGAATTTTGATAGCGGACTGGCGAAAAAGAAAAAGTTGCGAAATTGCGGAATTGCGATAGCGGACTGGCGAAGCAGAAAAAAGTTGCGGAATTGCGAACTGCGGAATGCCCCACAAAAATAGCGGAATTGCGAATTAAAAAAAAAGTTGCGGGTGCCCAACTCTGGTATATAGTTTGAAGTGATTCAATTTTTCTGTTTTACTCAGAAATGGTTAAATTTTAAATTCTAGAGGGATGTAAAATACAGAGAAATGTTGGTATTCTGTTGTCGTCCGAAAATCTGATATGCAGAGACGAAATCAGTTAATCTAGGTATGGTAGGTATAAATAGAGAAACAGTGAAATAATTCTCCAAAGAACTACATGAAAAGTTAGGTCTTTGCATTTGTTTGAACACTATACGTGGCATTGAGAATTATATATAAAAAATTTTCTGGAAGTTCCTTAACACTGGTAAAAAGTTCCTTGAAAACAGACGCGACATGTTTTTCGTCTCTATTGTTTTTTACTATTTCTAACACCTTTTCAACGTGACTGTAAACCTCTTCCAGATTGATAGTTTTAGTTTGAAGAATGTTCGTGACAGGCTCAAAGTAAGAGGAATACTTGGCCATGATAACTAAGCAAATAATGAATTTAGGAGTTCCTTTTGCTGACGAAAGTTGAAATGCTGCTGTTCTTGTGGCCTTAGTTACTTCTGAATCTGATGACAAAGTTTCCAAAACTGATTTAATGTGAATGAAATTTTCAAAACAAATTTTGATGGACTTGTATTTTGAGGACCATCTTGTTTCGCATAGCATTGGTATATTCATTATCAGTTTCCTACGCAATGGGCTTTCACGAAAAAATCTTATAACTTCTTTCACTGTGCCCACAGTATTTCGAAATTCGGAAACAAGATTCAAGTCATTAACAACTAAATTTAAGCGATGAGAAGCACAGTGGAAAAAAATTTGACCTTGGGATTATTGATTTCTTAATTATTCTGTACTCCATTTTTTTTCTAGCCATGGTTGAGCATCCATCAAATCCAAGTCCAACGACTTTATTCATTTTTAAATTGTAAGCTTCTCTGGTAGTCAATAAAATGACTTCTGCTATATCTTCAGCTTTTAATTTTTTCAACGGAGTAAAACCTAAAAATTCTTCTCTAACTTTCAACTCCTTATCAACGAAACGAACGCCAATTGACAGCTCCTCCACCCCAGGAAAAATTGTGCTGCTGTTTCTATCCGCGAAAAGTGGGAAAAGTATTTACTATACGTCACTTTACATCCACAATGTATTACAGATTAGGAACCCGAAAGTGCATCTGAGCTCATTCTGGACCATATGTGATGTGTATTTTTATTACCTCCACTTGATTGTAAATGCTCAGTAAGCACAGCATCAACAGATTCAACTTTCAATTTTAACAAATCCGAAAAATTACCCGTATCTGCAGGTACTGCCTTGAACGAGTAGATCATGGGTCCACAAAGAAGATCAACAGTTGAAATCATTATTGGCAACAACTATTTTTTTCGATAATTAAATGTTCAGCATTATTTAATTATTCAAGAACATTAACACGTTTATTTAAAATTATTTGTTCAAAATTTCTCCTTGCTACAGCAGCATCTATGCCACTGAGAATTAACATGGTTCCTTGCATGTGAGTGAAAGTCTTTATATTTTAAGATTGGTCTGACAATAAATGAACCCAAAAACCCTTTTTTTGACGCAAGGCCTAAATAGCACGCATAATTTACAGAAGGGTCCTTTTAATTTTTTTGAATATACTAACAACGAATTGTATTGATTTAGGAAATCGTAAAGGAAAGCCCTTTTGCCTCCTGTGATATGCTTAAAGTTGCAAGTGCTTAGTGGTTTGTGTGGATTTGTTAATAAATCAAATTTTAGATTGTCAGTAATTCTATTTTGAGTAATGTAATTTCCAATAATCAAACAACGATTTTCAACAGTTGGTTCTACGGCAGATGCGGAAGCTTCATTCATATGATTAATACAGGTGCCGACAATACTCGGGACGGCATAAGCACTACCATTTGCATTAACACTAAAATGTGAACCAGTACCATCATTCAATGTGTCAGTGGTTTGTTCAGTCAAAGAGTAATTATAATTATCACTAAAGGCGGCTCCACACATGCGGAGTTTGTAGAACCTTTTGCCAAACACCCCATGTGTGTATGGGCCATTTTTGGCAGAGCTTTGCTCATTTACTTGGTTTGCCAAATGCACAAATCTTTTCCATCACTTGTGGAAAAGATTTGTGTATTTGGCAAACCAAGCAAATGAGTAAAGCTTGCCAAAATGACCCATACACATATTGGATTTAACAAATTACAAATTTATCCACTGTGAAAATTTAAAATAATTTTTTTTCCTTTTTATATTTGCTTAGCAATCTTTATATAACTATATAGATATATATATATATATATATATATATATATTATATATATATATATATATATATATATATAATATATATATATATATATATTATATATATATATATATATGTTAAAGAAAGAACATATAATAGGAAGGTAAAGAATTAACTGCCTTCTCCGGGATTGAACACCGCCATGTTGCGACTGAGGACAATATACCCGGGTGCGTTACGATCGAGCCATCCTCCCAAACCCAAAAAAGTTGGATTCAAGAACAATTTATAAAGGCAACGAGTCCCATCAAGGCGACAGTCACTAGGTTGTCCAGCCTTGTTCCTATCCCTCGTTTTTTATATTGTTAAGATGTTTTAAATATTGCATAAATAATTCGCAATTATATAAGATTGGGTTGGAGGAATGACTCGATCGTAACGCACCGGTATATGCCTCAGTCGCAACATGGCGTGTTTCAATCCGGAGAAGGCAGGTAATTTTCTTTAGCCTTCCTATTATATGTTCTTTCTTTAACATCTTATTAAATTGCGACATATTATGCCAATATTTAACATCTACAATATTAAGAACGAGGGATAGGACAGGTTGGACACTGGTGGAGGTGCCCTTATTGGGACTCGTTGTGTTTATAATTGTTCTTGAATCAACTTTTTATGGGGTTGGAGGATGTCTCGATGTAACGCACCGGTGTATATGTCCTCAGTCGCAACAGGCGGTGGTTCAATCCCGGAGAAAGGCAGTTAATTCTTTTACTTCCTATATATGTTCTTTCTTTAACATCTTATAGAATTGCGATTTATGCAATATTTAACATCTAACAATAAAAGAACGAGGGATTGAGACAGGCTGGACCACCTGGTGATGTCGCCTTGATGGGGAGCTCGGTTGCTTTATAATTGTTCTTGAATCGCAAACTTTTTTGGGTTGGGAGGATGGCTCGATTTCGTAACGCACCGGGTACATTGTTGTCCTCAGTCGCAACATGCGGTGGTTCAATCCCGAAGAAGGCAGTTAATTCTTTAACCTTCCTATTATATGTTCTTTCTTTAACATCTTATATAATTGCGATTATTATGCAATATTAAACAAATATATATAATATTATATATATATAATATATATATATATTATAATATATATATATATATATATATAGAATATATATATATATATATATATATATATATTATATATATAGATATATATGAAATAGTAGAATGGGGCAAAAAATTGCGAGACTTTGTTAAAATGAAGTTGATTTTTAAAGCAAAAGTTTAGAATAAATAAGTATTAAATTAAGAAATCTTGGTTAGCAAGTAATAAAAATGTCAAATTTCACTCCCAAAAATATATAATAAATGAAATAAAACGAATAAAAAATAAAAAGAACTATAGAAAAAGAATCAAATTTCATATTAAATTTTAATAATTAATAATATAATAATAATAATTAGGGGACACTTTTCAAAGTAGTTTTCCATTAAATATATATTTTATTTCAGGTTTCCTAAGATAATAATTAATAATAATAATAATAATAATAATAATAATAATAATAATAATAATAAAATAATAATAATAATAATAATAAATTTAGGACAACTTTTTCAAAGGAGTTCCCCATTAAATATGTAATTTATTTCAGTTTCCTAAAGGCAGCATATAAATATATATATATAAGTATATATATAATATATATATATATATATATATAGATATATATATATATATTATATTATATATATATAATATTATATATATATATAGATATATATATTTATATATATATTGTTAAAGGGGAAAAGGATGTTTATATTGTCAACAGGAGAGACGAGAGAACCGTCCAAAAGGAGATAGGAAAGTTAGAAGGGGTCTTAGAGAGAGATATGTAGAAGTTGAGTTTTTAAAACTGAATTTCACAAGGTTGAGAGACGACCCCACCGGAAATTCTATCCAGATCAGAAAGAATAGAATCGAAGATTAAGACGAGAGGCAATTTCTAGAAGTAAAAAGGGAGCAGAATTGAAATGAGTTGAAAGAATGGGAAGGGTCGGACGTCATCACATATGAAGTGGATAGAGTTAGATTGTGCAGGTTGAGATCATCTTTAATGAAAAGTAGGAATAAAGTAGGAGATAAGACAGAACCCTGAGGAACACCACTATTGACAGAAAAAGAAGAAGTCACCCCATCAACAACAGCTGACATTGAGCGATTTGAAAGAAAACTAGACATAAATAAGCAAAGAGAAGGAGGAAACCCAAAGGAGAGGGGCTTGAGAGCAGTGACGCGCGTGCCATACTCGGTCAAATGCTTTGGATATGTCAAGCGCCACCACGCTAGTCTCCCGTAGTTCCTAAAAAGAGCGGAAACCATAAATCGGTTAGATAGGAAAGTATATCGCCGGTAGACCTTGATCGCCGAAAGCCGTACTGGCGATTGGAATGAGTTTCCAGATGATCTATGAAGTGAGAGTTGAGAAGGGTTTCAAAGATCTTAGATAGAATACAAGTGAGAGGTATAGGGCGATAGTTAGAATTATCAGAGCGGCTTCCTTTTTTCGGAATAGGTTGCTCATGTGCGAGCTTCCAACACTAAGGGAAAGTGCTAGTATAGAGACATAGAGAGTATAGTTGAACGAGGGCCGGGGACAGCACGGAAGCACACTTCCTCGAAACTCGTAGAGGAATGCCATCCGGGCTACCCGCCTTTCTAACGTTCATAGATTTCAAGGGCCCATGCACCCGATACAAATGTAAATCACAGGCAAAAGGCATAGAACACCTGAGAGCGAAAAGGAGTAGGAAGAGGAATTCCAGAATCCATTGTTGATTTAGAGGAAAATAGGAGGCCGAAGAGATTGGCCTTTTCAGTTGGAGAATTAGCAACAAAATCATCAGATCGAATAAGAGGAGGAAGGTAGATTTCCAGAAGTTGATAGAGATATTTTGGCAAGAGGCCAGAAAGATTTGTCAGTAGGAGAACCAAGGAGGTTAGCGCACTTACGTTTAATGAAACCCGCTTTGCTCGTCGAAGAGTATCCCTTGCATCGATTTCTAGCTGAATGAAAATTTAGCGAGAAGTGACAGGAGAATGAGAATTTTTCCACTCCCGATTACCGCAATTCTCTAAGCCTGAATTGGCCAGAGAGCTTGCACTATCGAACCATGGACTATGAGGAGAGAAAGATTTAGTTGAAGAAGGAATGAACCTGCTCATCCCATCAACGATTACAGCTCCCTCCTTATTTTTTAGTCTTTTTGCTTCCTTCATTATTCCTTTTTGAGAACTTTTTTATCATCTGCAAACTTGGAAACCTTACATTTAAGTCCCTGGTCTAAATATTTTATACATAAATGAGGAACAGTCATTTGACCTAAGAAATCGTTACGGACCACAAACATGTCTCCTCATTTCCATTAAATAATAATAATAATAATAATAATAATAATAATAATAATATTATTTTAATTTTTTTTATTATTTTTTTTTTTATTGTCACTATTCTTATATTATTGATTTTTCTTTATTATTTATTATTATTTATATTATATATTATTAAAAACTTCCTTTTAACGTTCTTTATCCCCTTTTCATCGGAACTTTTAAGGTTCAGCTATCCCCAAATCAGCGCCACCAACATGTTCGCAGTCGATTTAATTCTGGCCCTCAAGAAGATGAAACTCCAACTGCTACGCGGAGGATTGAACCGGCCGAGTCGACCTCCTACGAAACGAGGGCGTTACTTTATTTATTATTATTATTATTATATATTATTATATTATTATTATTATTATTATTATTATTATTATTATTATTATTATTAAGAGACTTAAAGAATCAAAAAATTTTGATCGCTTAAATAATTTCGGAGGGTTTTGAATTATATAATATATATATATATATATTATATATATATTATTTATATTCCTAGATATATTATATATCTTATATAATATATATATATATATATATATATATATATATATTGTCAAGAAGGGCCGATTGCTTCTTGCGGGTTCTTGTAAATAAAGATCTAATACTGTTGTCTAGGGGATTAATGATCTCACTGTTTAGTAAGATGAAGATCTATTCCTTTTAAGTTCTAACAATTCAATTCTGAAGAAAGTATTACAAGGCGAATGAAGTGAGCTAATGACGAAAAGACAGAGTACTCCTATATAATATTTTAATAGATATTTATAGCACGAGTGATTAGGCAAAAAGCCCCATACATAACTTTGCATTTTATATATATAACTAGACGGTATCCAGATTACCGAATAGAATTACAATATTTTAAATAAATAACTAATGCTAAGTTTATAATTAATTTTTAGCATAGAATTCGTAATAGCTGATCAAAGTTATTGTATGGAGTTCTAACATTAATATTATTATTGAATAATAATATTAATAATAATAAATTGATAAAAAATAATAAATCTTTCCATAATTTAGGCGATAGATATTTGATGCAGTCTTTTTAGCCGATCGTGAGTGATGAAGCTCAAATTCTCGACCTCGGCGTTCTCATAACGTGACACACCCCCCTTCTAAGAAGACATTGGGGCATGGAACCAATCGTCTTGGCACTTCTATGTCGTTGAACGATCCATTGAAGCCAACTATCACGTTACCATCTTCATTCTTGAACTGGAGAATAAGCTTCACACTACACATCATTATTCTGGAATTCGTGGGTCTTTCCTCGGGTGGACAACGATCGGGACGCAAGATGAGTTCTTCGGCTTTTCTACGGCGTTTGTACTGTGGCATTATTCTTATCCACATTGACGGGTTTCCCATTTCACGTCCTAAGTTTAATTTTTCTTTCTCCTGTACTTCTACTCTCTGATCCATAAATAACTTCAGTTTAACTAGGTGCAAAGTGGCGTTGTTGCTTTTAAACGCATTTGAGTTTGTTTCGTCGGACCTTTGTAGGTCTGATAGTTCATTCCTTTTAATCTCCAACCCATTCCTCTTAATCTCCAACCTTTGTTCCGTGGATAACCTCATTTTAAAAGGATGTAAGGCGGAGTCATTCCTTCTACAAGCATCTGGATTTGATTCATCAGTGCTTGATTTAAGTAAACTACTTCCGATGGGTTCGTTTTGTCGATTCACCTCGTTTAAGGCGCAGGCGGGCTTTACCGACTCGTCATTGTTACAGATAACAGGGTCGTCTCCCTGGATACTCCTGACACTGTTTATCTCATTCCCATAATCATTGCTAATAGCATCTTTAGAGTCCACCGCTACCTTTGTTTCAGCGTCAATGACTTCGGGTCCGAGGGTACCTTTGATGTTTCCAATTTTCAAATCAGATAGTGCACCATCCAGGCAGAGTGCTTCTACCTCTCCTGTGTGAAATGGTGTTTCAACAAAATATGTGCTTCCGGTACTATCCTCATTTTCCTAAAGTTACCTGTGAATTGTCTTTCATCGACAAGGTTGCGTTTAATAATTCCACCACTGCATCCAGTATCCCTTAAAACGTTGACGCGTTGACCATTTACTTTTCCATGTGCAATGGGGATTTGGCTGTCATCTTTCGAGATTTGTCGACATGACAGTGATATTACCGGTATAGATTTACCTTCTACGGTGATTTTGCCATCATGGATGAAAATTACGTATGTCGTCAACTTCTTCGTTAATTAAACAACAGGAGGCAGTAACCTTATCCTGGGGATGGGTGGTGAACTGTGTCGCAGCACTTTTAATTTCACTGAGGTCCTGACATCTTAAATTCCACGTTTTATCGTGATTGTAGTTTCTGCCATATTTTTGTTTGAGATTGCCATCTCCGTTTCGGGATGAAGAACAGGTCTCATGGTCATGACCCCTCTCTCCGCAATCTCCGCAGGTCTTAGAATAAAACTGTTGGCTCTCGTCTTGACTTGTGATTCCTTTGCCCTCATCATTAAGGGGGGGCTGAAATAATGTATCGACATCGTTCTGTTCGAGACTTAATTTACTTCCTCTCGCCTGGAAATATTCGTCAGTGCGAGACGCTAATGAATCCAAGTCTGAGAGTCCACTTTCCCGAAGAGGAGTTTCATCTTCCTGCGGATTTGCGTCCCTAGGTTTAATTCGATAATCCTCCTCCGTATTATATTCAGTTAATAGTGCTTGCTTGAGGTTAGCAAAGTTAGTCATATCTTCGGATGGGAGGTTACGAAATACGGACAGGGCGCGTCCAGTAAGGAGTGAACTTAAATAAAATGACCACAAGCCGGCATCCCATTTAGAGGCTGTAGCATAATACTCAAATCTTTTAATATAGGCATTCATTTCGTCAGTAGCCTCGTTGAATGGTACTAGATTAGGTACATTAGCGTTGAGGTGACCGTTGCCGCTGTTGTTTACGACAGGTGGTTGTAATTGCGCTTGAAGTCTGATACGTTCCAGTTCATGACTTCTTATACGCTCGGCTTCTGCCCTAACACATTCGGCTTCTGCTCTAGCACGTTCGGCTTCTGCTCTAACACGTTCGGCTTCTTCTAATTCCTTTTCACGGAGTATAGCCTTACGTTCATCCTCATCTTTTTTAGCTTGAATTTCTTCTTTCCTAGCTTGAATTTCTTCTTTCTTAAGGATAGCTTGACGTTCGTCCTCGTCTTTCTTAGCTTGAATCTCTTCTTTCTTAAGGACAGCTTTACGTTCGTCCTCTTCTTTCTTAGCTTGAATCTCTTCTTTCTTAAGGACAGCTTTGCGTTCGGCTTCTTCGGCGAAAGCACGTTGACTTTCCTTGATGAACTCTAAAGCTTCTTTGCTCTTAAGGCCAAGATCCTTGGCTATTTGGGCTATCGCTTGTAGGTCCATCGTGGAGAATAGTTATACAAAGAGTCAGGAGAAAGTAGAACTTTTCGGACAGGCCAACCAATTTGTCAAGAAGGAGTAGAAAATTCCGGACAGGCCAACCAATTTGTCAAGAAGGGCCGATTGCTTCTTGCGGGTTCTTGTAAATAAAGATCTAATACTGTTGTCTAGGGGATTAATGATCTCACTGTTTAGTAAGATGAAGATCTATTCCTTTTAAGTTCTAACAATTCAATTCTGAAGAAAGTATTACAAGGCGAATGAAGTGAGCTAATGACGAAAAGACAGAGTACTCCTATATAATATTTTAATAGATATTTATAGCACGAGTGATTAGGCAAAAAGCCCCATACATAACTTTGCATTATATATATATAACTAGACGGTATCCAGATTACCGAATAAAATTACAATATTTTAAATAAATAACTAATGCTAAGTTTATAATTAATTTTAGCATAGAATTCGCAATAGCTGATCAAAGTTATTGTATGGAGTTCTAACATTAATATTATTATTGAATAATAATATTAATAATAATAAATTGATAAAAAATAATAAATCTTTCCATAATTTAGGCGATAGATATTTGATGCAGTCTTTTTAGCCGATCGTGAGTGATGAAGCTCAAATTCTCTACCTCGGCGTTCTCATAACGTGACATATATATATATATTATATATATAATTATATAATATTATATATATAAATATAGATATATATAATTTACATATATTTATGTAGACATTAATATATATATATAATAATAATTATATATTATATATAGTTTAACATTTAATAATTTATAAGCTGAAAAGGCTAACAGATACATAGCACTTAATATATATAAGCGTTTGTTTATCTATAGCCCTAATATATATAATATATATTACATATAATACATTATATATATATATATATATATATATATATATATATATATATATAGTATATATATATAATATATATATATTATATATATACTATATATAATATATATATATACAATGATATTGTGATTAGTGGTAATAGTTGTCAATATAATTTATAGATTAAATAATTTATTGGTTTCAAGACCCAACAACCAAACGCTCACAAATGTTCGTGTTTAT
>JABUQX010118559.1:0-10000 GCA_015478945.1 Trachelipus rathkii | reverse complement strand
ATATAGTATATATATATATAATATATACTATATAATATAACAATAATATATATTAATATATATATATATATATATATATATAATATAATATATATATTATATATATATGTATATATATATATCAGAGCGCGAACTTCCTACACGGGCGGCTGCTCTGGCTCTAGCCCGAGTTATCAGATTATAGAAACGATCGATTTTCGTCAAATTTCATAGTTACGATAAAATTCTTTTTTTTATGCAAAAATTGGTCATATGAAAGAAATTATTACATAATATATATAAAAGATCTTTTAAAGTTTAAACAAAAAGTGTAAGAATCGTTGCCATTGAATAATAGTATTTTTCAATCAATTTTAAAGCGTGATTGCTTCGCTAATCCGAAATATCAGAGTTAAAAATTTTTTGACTTCACGAACTTTAATTTTTTTTTACAAGTTGCTTTTTTTTTCCCTAGGAATTATAGAACACTCGTTTTTAAAAATGTAAAATAAACCTTATTTGTTCCTTAATGCACATTTCAGATACCAAAATTTAATATTTAAACTCTAATACCTCAATAAAAAAAACTTGAAATACTATAGTTAACCATAGAATTTAATTTCAAAGTAAAAAAAAACTTTTATAACTCTAGTAAATATAATTTGGTGTTTAAAATATATATATATATATATATATATATATGATATATAATACTATATATAATATATATATATTATATATAATATATATATATATATATATATATATAAATAATTATATATTAATGCAGCATCGCCGAAAGCAAACATGCAATGTAGTAAAAACATATAACAGCGACAGGAAATAAATTAAACATTGTGACAATTCAGCAAGCAAGTTCATTGATGAAACTATAAAAAAAAAAATGTTGGATTCTAATATTATTAAAACACCTTAAATATAAGTATTCATCTTAAGGTCTGCTCTCATCAAACTTCCATTTCTGCAGTAGTACCAGAGCAAGAGTTACCAAATAGTTTTTTTTATTATGCTCTGGGGAAAATTTTAATTTTTATTTTTATATTTCTTTTAGGGGTTCGAGCGACATGGGACAGAGGGACTTCGTCCCCCCCCGATCGTCCCCCGGTAGTCGAGAACCCGACTCTGTCCATCTTGTGGTTTTACCACTTGGGGTATCTTTTAGTTAAAAAAAAATGACATTATAGCACTTTTGATGCTAATCGGAGTGCTAGAGCTCCTTCGTTCTTCTCAAAAAGATCATTATCATACAGTTTTCCAACATTTTTAACAATTTTAAATTTTTCAAAAGCGATTATTTTTTTTTTTTTTTAATTTCATCGATAAAATGTCTCCTGAGTAATAAAATGTTATATTATTATTCCGTGTAGCTGGTATATTTTTTAGATTACATGCTATGATGCTTTCGGGATGTGACCATTATATATATATATATATATAATATATATATATATATATTATATATATATATATATATATTATATTAATATATAAATATATAAACTATAATATCTTATATATATATATAGTACTAGGTTATGTAATATATATATAATCAGGCTTGGGTTCAAGTAGAAGTTCTCCACCGTAGTATCTTGACCTTAAGTCACTATTAGTTTTTGCGAGGTACCTAACTCGTACTGCTTACTTGCTATGCTTTCTGTTAAACCTAGTGAACTTGATACTTGTACTACTTGCACCTCTATGTACCTGGGGACAAATTCTGCAAAGACTTGCAAGTCTATTGCATTTTTAACTTGCCATATATATATATATTTTTTATCTACATATTGATATTAGTAGTAGGGCGGGGATTCCGCACGAAAATGACCTTGACCACCTACCTGACCTTGACCTTTTTTGGGCCTTGACCTTTGACTGACCTCTGACCATTTTTATCGAGCCAAATTCTGTTACGCTGACCTTAAGAATGAAATTTTTCGTGGGCCTTGACCTCATTTACTCGACACCCTTTTGATCTTCCATGGGTCATTTTTGGCCCACGGAAATTTTTTTCGGCAAACCTAATTTTTGGCAACCCTAATTTTGCAACCCCTTCGAAGAAGGTGTGCGCCAGACGGTTGCGTAGCAACGTCGTACGTATTACCCCCTATTTTACCCCCCCCCTAATTTTTCGATCATTAGGTGTCAATTTTGGCCCACGTAATATATTATGATCTGTCTTTAGGGCTATAGCCCTTTTGATGTCTTAACACTTAGTTGTTTTCGATTCCGCTGCGCCCGCAGGCGCGTTCCCGCCCGCCTGAACCGCGGGTTCAAATCCCACCTGAACCGTAGGTTCACATCCGCACGCCTTGTGTCACATCCCTCCTTGTACCCCGTCCCACAATACCCCTCCCTCCACACACACACACACACACACACACACACACACACACACAGACCTGCGCCCACGTGGTCATGACACGGTTTAGCACCTTCCCTTTTTTTCTGTTCTTAACCTTCCTTACCACCTCAAGCCTTATCGTCTTCACCGTTTCGAGTTCTATCCGTGTCATATTTCAAAATAGAACTCGACCTCTTACCTCTAAGGCAAACCCCTGACCTTTTAACCACCCGTCCAGCGCTACGAATTAGGAGAATATATAATTTAATTTTCAAGTCTATAAACGCAAGTCCGCGGCGCTTCCAATAATAATGAATAATAATAATAAGTAATAATAAAATAATAAAATAATAATAATAATAATTTATATATACTTACATTACCGTCACTACTATATCGAGCATGCTAGTATCGCTATTATATACTATAATAATATAACCCCTTATATACAAACACTATATATATAACGTATATTAGCCGTATAATCATATACAGTATCCTATATATATATAAATTATAATATATATATATTATTTATATATAAGAAACGAAGAGAGAGAGACGAGACGGAGAGAAGACTTCAAGAGAGAGAGAGAGAGAGAGGAGAGAGAGAGAGAGAGAGATTGGGCCTGCGTTGCGCATCATTGCTTCAAATGTTTAATACCGAATTTAATAATAATAATAATAATAATAATAATAATAATAATAATTAATAATAATAATGATAATAATAATTATAACAACGCGGGCCGGATTTATGACAATTATTTTTATTAAAATAATTACAATTACAATGCGTAAATAATATTTTGTTAGAAACTAACACGTGGAGCATTGCTCAGCATTTCGCTAAACACGTTGTATTTTAGAAAATAAAAAGTCATAAAACCAATTTTAAAATCACGTGGCTTTTTTACTACCCAAACATGCTCATGTCCATCTACTTCGCCCCTGTTACTTTGCCATCATGGCTTGTCAGCTTTAATATCGAAAATTTTATTCATTTTTATTTGAATTATTTTAATTATTTACTTATTGTAATTATTTTTATTATTTTAATTATTTTTAATTATTTACATATTGTGATTATTTTTACTTTAATTATTTTTATTTTATTTTCGGTATTAGGTTTCGTCCCGAGAACTAACACGTGGCATTTTTACTACCCCAAACATGCTCAGGCCCATTTTTGTTTTAAATTTATTGTAAGCTTGAAAATTGGAATAAGTATTCTGAACCGTATATATATATATATATATATATAATATAAATATATAATTATATATATATATATATATATATTATATATATATATATAATATATATAATATATATATATAATATATTCACCCCTACACACACACACACAACACACACACACACAGATTTACATACACTCACACACACATTTTTACTTACACTCACACAGATTACTTACACACACACCACAGATTACTTACCTCACACACAGACACTTACACTAGCCCATATTCACTTACACTCACACACAGATTACTTATACACACTGTCACTTATACACACATTCACTATGGCACTTACCACACACAGATTTACTTAC
Source organism: Trachelipus rathkii (assembly GCA_015478945.1). Classification (NCBI taxonomy): domain Eukaryota; kingdom Metazoa; phylum Arthropoda; class Malacostraca; order Isopoda; family Trachelipodidae; genus Trachelipus; species Trachelipus rathkii. Next base: position 6,077 of record JABUQX010118559.1, on the reverse strand, counting down.
ACACTTACATTTACCCATAGACCCTTACATTTACATAGACACTTACACTATGACACTTATGACACACTAGTCACTTATTACACACATACACTATGCACTTATACAACACATTCCACTATGCCACTTATACACACATTCACTATGACACTTATACACAACATTCACTATGGGACACTACATTTACCCATAGACATTACATTACACTCTATACACCACTCGTACAAACACACACCAACCCTTTGCGTCTTCCATGGGTCAAGTTTGGCCACCCTGATTTTTGGCCATCCTTAATTTTTAGGCAGCCCTATTTTTCGACCAACCCTTTGGTCTTCATAGGACAACTTTGAGACCCAAATTTGTTCAGGACAACCTTTTGTAGTCTACGGTACAATTTTTGGCGTTGTAATTTTTTGACCTTGTAGCTTTTTGATGGCTTTGATGGTTCCCAATCATCGTAAGAAGTATCTAGGAGTATCTATTAGTGTTCTATGATGGTTTATCTATTGAGTATAGCATGAGTCCAAGTGGAGTGCCAATGAGATTTGCCAATGAGTGCCAAGTGAGTGCCAAGTGAGTGCCACATAGTTCGCGAAGTGAGTGCCACATAGTGCCAACTGAGTGCCACTTTTTTCAAAAGCCTTTTCGTAGCTCCCCCTAGCCTAGAATAGCCTTATATGGGTGTTACCCCTATTGTCTATAAGTATGAGGATTCGATTGTGATTTAACAAGCTGCTAGGATATTCCTACTATGAGTTAGTATTTTTTCTAACACTTATACACACATTCACTATGACACTTATACACACTATGACACTTATAAGCACTTACACTCTCATAGACACTTACACTAGCCCATATACACTTACACGCACACCCACACACACAGATACACTTACACTTACACTCACACACTTTTATATTTTTACTTAATACTTCTTTAATTTTAAATTTTAAAAAATTAGTATGTAAGAAGAAAAAGCCAAAGTGGACCTGATATATAATCATTTTATTGTACTACAATTGTACGAACTTTTATTCAAAAACATATACTTTACATACCTTAAAAGCAGTAAATCAGTAAATCAATAGAGGTGTTAATACCTAACACCTAAGGGATTAGTATGCTTTTGTTTTACTGTTTTACTGCTTTAACTCTCAGCTTTACTGCTTTAACTCACTGCTTTACTGCTTTAACTCACTGCTTTACTGCTTTAACTCATGTATTACTGCTTTAACTCATATATTATTAACAATTACATACCTTAAGCAGTAAATCAGTAAATCAATAGAGGTGTTACCTAACACCTAAGGGATAAGTATGCTTTTTTTTTACTGCTTTACTGCTTTAACTTTCTGCCTTACTGCTTTTAAAAACATTTACATTACATACCTTAAGCAGTAAATCAGAAATCAAATAGAGTGTTACCTAACACCTAGAGGATTAGTATGCTTTTGTTTACTGCTTTTACTGCTTAACTTTTCTGCTTTACTCTTTTAACTTTCTGCTTTACTGCTTTTAACTTTCTGCTTTACTGTTTTAACTTTGCTGCTTTTATCATGCTTTAATTTCTGTTTCATTACTGCTTTTAACTTCATCATATTTATTAAACATTATGTTTTTTATTTTGTTTAATACTTTTATTTATTAATTATTATTTTTATTTATTTTTATTATATTTTTCATTATTTTATTATTTATTTTTATTTTTATTTTATACTTATGTATTAACTTCATGCCTATTGTTATTATTATTTAGAACACAGCACACACACACACATACACACCACACACACACACACACTTACACTTATACACCCATTCACTATGAAACTTATACACACATTCACTATGACAACTTACATTTACCCATAGACACTTACATTTACACTTACACTTTATACACACACAACACATTCACTAGGACACTTATACACACATTCACTATGACACTTACATTTACCCATAGACACTTACATTTACCACTCCACACACAGTCACACAACATATTACTTACACTCTCACACAGTTTACTTACACACGCGATTTACCTACACTCCACACACCCGATTTACTTACACACACAATTTACTTACACACACACACACACCCACTCACTTACACATATAACGCTATAATTTATTAAAAACATTTTATGTCTTTATAAACACGTACATTTATATTACTCATCCAAATATAACTAAAATTTCAAAGTTTCTTAAAACTCTATAATAAATCAATCATTACCTTTGAACATAGAATTTATTATTAACTGTTAATACTCTTTTGTTTATAAATTTTATTACTATCAAGTTTTAAAAACTTTTACTAATTTATGAATTTTATTAAAACATATTTTACGTACCCTAAAGCAATAAATCAGTAAATCAGAAAGGTCAGCCCCTAGCACCCCTCTACACCAAGCTATGCCACGTTTTGTCTATTGACTTATGCTTTACATCATCGTTTTACCATGTAATAAGTTAAAAAGAACAAAATAAGATTCTTCCTCTGCTAACATAACATGTATTTTATTAAAATCTTTCTAAGTCCTTATTTAAAAATAACATATTCACTTACATTTAAATTATTCACTCGATGTTAACTAAAAATATTTTAAAAAGTTTTTTTAAATAATTCGGGTTCTATTATTATTTATTATTTATTATCTATGTACATGACAATCCATCAGCGAGAAAAACACAACAACCCGCACTCCTTACAGATACGGAACTGACCTCTCTCTGTAAAATGTGTTGTAGGATAATCCTTTTTGTAATCCCGGGGCGATTTTAGGCCTAATTCCAGGTCAAAATATATTTCAAACTGACCTTTTTCTGTAAAATGTGGTGCAATAACTAGGTTAGGCCTAAATTTAGGCTAAAGCCTTTTTGTGACGCGGCTAATTTAATCCTAATACCAGGTCAAAGGTAATTCCAGTATAGACAATTATTATTGTTTATTATTATTTTTATAAATATATTCAAACTGAAACATGCTGGATCGATAAACCCTTTAAGCAGGTAAGAAGGAAATGTTTCCTTATGTGATGATTGGTCGGAGTAGTTTTCCCCTAGTTCATAACTAATCTGCACCGAGGGCTTCAGCATAGCCCCACTCCGGCAAAGGCAGGCTCAAGTCCCCACCCCGCTGTGGCGGTCCCGCGCGGTGCCGCCTTCGCAAGACAGCATAAAATAATCCGCAAGTTCCCGCCCGCCGCGTGCGCCCGCCGCGTTGGCCCGCAGGCGCAATTATTCCGCGGCGGTAACTCGCCGCCGTTTAGCTGTTATTTACTTCATGCCTATTGCTTATTATTATTTAGAACACACATTCACACACACACATCACACACACACACACAAGACACACACGTACACACACGACACACTTACACATTATAACGTATAATTTATAGAAACATTTTATATGTTATTTTATCTATCTATACTTCATGTGCCTATTGTTATTTTATTTAAACACACACACACACAACACACACACACCCACTCACTTACACATATAACGTATATTTATTAAAAACATTTTTATTTTATTTTATTATTTACTGTAGTGTTATTTACTTCATGCCTGAATTGTTATTATATTTAGAACAACATGGCACCACACCACGCACACGACACGCACACCACACACACACACATACACATTATATATCCGCACCCACCCACTCGATATTGATGCCTTCACTTTGATGCCTCAAGTTGATGCCTCAGTTTGAGCCTCAACTTGGGATGCCTCAGCTTTTGAGCCTCAACTTTGATGCCTCAGCTTTGATGCCTGCAACTTTATAACTTAGCTTTGGTACCTCAGCTTTGGTGGTTCATCTTTGTGATGACTCATCTTTGATGGCGCCATCTTTTGATACAACCTATATTGATGATTCATGCTTATAAGCAGTTACACTTACCATAGACACTTACACTTATACCACACATACACTATATCTTTCTTATCACACATACGCACTACACATAGCACTTAGCGTTCAACCCAGTAGACAACGTAACACTCACACACAACACAATATATATATAATTATAATATATAATAATATATATATATATATTATATATTATATATATATATATAATATATATATATCATAATATAGTATGATATTTTCATTCGCGCGGGAATATTGCCCCTGCGGGCGCACGCGGCGGCAGGAACGCGGAAATATTGCGCCTGACGGGCGCACGCGGCGGGCGGGCACGCGGCGGGCGGGACGCGGCGGGACGCACCAGCGGGTGCGGGGTTGGCTTTGGTTGCCTTTGCGGGTGGGGCTCATGCTGAGCCCTGGTGGTTTAGCTTATGAACTAGGGAAAACTACTCCGACAAATCACAAGTAAGGAAAACATTTCCTTCTTACCTGCTTAAAAGGATCTTACCGATCCAGCATGTTTCAGTTTGAAATGTGAGTGTGGAGTGAGAGTAATAACAAGATCTTGTCTATACGGAATTCCTTTTGACCTGGCATTTAGGATTAAATTAGCCGTCTACAAAAAGGATTATCCTAAATTTAGGCCTAAATTTAGCCCAACGTAGTTATTGCACACATTTACAGAAAAAGGTCAGTTTGAAAAATATTTTGACCTGGAATTAGGCCTAAAATCGCCCCGGGATACAAAAGGGTATCCTACAACACATTTTACAGAGAGAGCTCAGGTTCGTATCTGTAAGGAGTGCGGGTTGTGTTTTCTCGTGCGTGATGGAATGTCAATGTACATAGATAATAATATTAATAATAATAATAAAGAAAATCCGAATTATTTAAAAAACTTTGAAATATTTTTAGTTAACATCGAGCGAATAATATAAATGTAAGTGAATAATTGTTATTTTTAAATAAGAACTTGAAGATTTTAATAAAATACATGTTATGTTAGCAGAGAAGAACTTATTTTGTTATTTTTATACTTATTACATCGCTAAAGATGATGTAAAGCAAGTAAGTCAATAGAACAAAACGCGGCATAGCTTGGTGTAGAGGGGTGCTAGGGGCTGACCTTACTGGATTTATTGATTTATTGCTTTAAGGTACGTAAAATATATGTTTTTAATAAAATTTCATAAAATTTTAGTAAAATTTATTTTAAAACTTGATAGTTATAAAATTTATAAACAAAAAGTATTAACAGTTAATAATAAATTCTTTGTTCAAAGATAATGATTGATTTATTATAGAAGTTTTAAGAAACTTTGAAATAATTTTAGTTATATTTGAATGAGTAATATAAATGTACGTGTTTAATTAAAACATAAAATGGTTTAATAAATTATACGTTATATGTGTAAGTGAGTGTGCGTGTGTGGTGTTTAAGTAAAATCTGCGACGTGTGTAAGTAATCGGGTCAGCACGCGCCACGCCGACCTTGCGTGTGAGTGTAGGAAATCCTGCGGCATGTGAGGTAAATCTGAATGTGTGGAGAGTGTAGAGTACACATCTGGTTCACCTTGTGTGACTTGTGTTGTGAGTGTAAATGTAAGTGTTCTATGGCGTAAATGTAAAGTGTCATAGTGAATTGTGTGGTATAAGTTCATAGTTTGGAATGTTGTGTGTATAAGTGTAAGTCGTTATGCACAGTGTAAATGTAAGTGATCTATCGCGGTAAATGTAAGGTCATAGTGAATGTGTGATATAGAGTGTTGCATAGTGAATGTGTGGATAAGTGTAAGTGTGTGTGTGTGTATGTGTGGTGTGTGTGTGTGTGTGAAATAAAAACAATAGGCATAAAGTAAAAAACACTAAGTATAATAATAAAAATAAAAATAAAATAATAAAAAAATAATAAAAATAATAATAGAGATACAATACGAATTAAAATGCTAACAAAATCAAATAAAAGTATCTTATAAACAACAACTACATAGAAAACAATCTAAATGGGCTGACTTAAATAACACCGCCTATCATAATGAAGTTAGAAAACAGCTAATCTACAGCCTGATACACCATACTCTACTTCTCGCCGTCCTTCTCACCTAAACCTCGTCCGCCGAATCCCTCCAGTCTCCGCAGAGCCAATCTAATAGCTCCTTTCATCTGTTAACCTCTCCA
>JABUQX010118558.1:10000-17369 GCA_015478945.1 Trachelipus rathkii | reverse complement strand
TATATATATATATAGGTAAAAGTCTAGAACGTGTGTCGCACTGACTTAGAAAATGATACTTAATCATTTTGGAAATTTTTTTTTTTTCAAATTTAATGAAAAAAAGTAAAAAGAATTGATATATATTTTTTTCGCTTCACACTAAGCTACAAAAATTACTAGGCTATGGCAATTTATTTCCTTTTAATTAAATTTGATTTATGTACCTAAAGTTTGTAAAGCATAATTATGAATGTAGGTACCATAACAGAAATAGTAGAATATTCAAGATAAAGGAAAAATTCTTCTTCAGGTGATCGTCAAGAAATTGCAATAAATTCTACACGGTATTCTGCCTGCGAATTTTTGGTTACATAACGCAAAACTGTCATACAAAAATGTACTTTTTTATTTACTACTTTGTTAATGAATATACTTTAACTCTCAAATAAAGAGCATTCTTAATTTAAGTCAACAAACATGTGTATACTGGTTAAGTTTTGTCGAGAGATTTGCATTTTAGAATGCATGCAATTTAAAAAGAAAATTGTAGAAATCCATGAAAATTTGATGCTGAAATGTTAAAATATAAAAGCTCTCATCGTCAAAATTCTATAAAATGAAGGATGCATTAATGAAACAAAATACTAACCTAACCTAATGTAATCTAATCTAACATAACATATTAGATGTAATATAGCTTAACCAAACCTAACCTAAACTCACGTAATCTAATCTAATCTAACCTAACGTAACCTAATCTAACATATCGAATGTAACGTAACGAAAGTTAACATATTCGATGTTTAATGCACTTTTAATTAGTAACCCCTTTGTTAACATTAATTGCAACTTCACTTTCATACAGATTAAGTTGAAAAAACCTAAGAAGGGAAGATCAAAAAATTGTTTTCTTGGCTACCTTTCTACTTTCATCTGGTACAGAAACTTCAAAAAAGAAAGATTTGAACGCTTCATTGAAGCCATCGGACGTTATTTTCACTAATTATTATTATTATTATTATTATTATTATATATATATATATATATATATATATATATATATATATATATATATAAGCAAGTTGGTTATATATATATATATATATATATATATATATATAAGAATATATATATATATATATATATATATATATATATATATATATATCGTGAAGATCATTTTTCAGAAATATTAATTTTTCGTGTAGTAGCTTACGAAAAAAAAAAGCGTAAAAAATTAAATTTCAAAATACTTAGTCTTCAACTTTCGTTGTGCAACAATAAGTTGTTCTGAGTTTCAGAAGTAGCAGTAGAATATATATATATATATATATATATATATATATATATATATATATATATATATATATATATATATATATATATATATATATATATAATATATATTATATATATATATATATATATATATATATATATATATATATATATATATATATATATATATATATATATATATATATATATATATATATATATATATATATATATATATATATAACTTATCCAAATTTTTCTTTTTTCTATGTATTATTTTGATTTTCTTAGGCCTTCTTTTATACGTTGATATCTTATTCAATTGCACGGAACGATCACGTGTTACTTTACAAGAACTTGGTTCGAAGTTCAAATCTCTTATTTCCAAAGATCCCCGTTCTCTACTATAGTTATTCTTATTCCTCCAAAGGGGATATAGTAAATAAGGAATAGCTTATTAATCTACTTACAAAAACCAATTCAACTAGGTTCAAAAACCGCCGCAATTCCTAAATATACGCGGGTTTACATTTAAAAATCTCTCTAGATTGGAAACTAGGTCAAATGGTCGATCGACAAGAACAAAAAAAAATTCCCCTACAACCTGCCGTATGCCTTAGGATAGGTTAAGTTATGTTAAGTTTTATTGGATTCATTAGAGAAACTAACCCGATTTTTTTTTTTTACAAATGTTGATGATTTGGTACTAGCTTCTCTATTTTTTTTTTAGTTTTAGCTACACCTTGTTTTCATTTAACTTGGTATTATTTCTTCGGAGTGTTAAAAGTAATGCACAGTAAATTTCGAATCACTTAAGTTTATCTTCGGTTCTCAGTTGTATACATATGTATAAATATTTTAAAGACTCATTGAGTAGTCTACGCTTTGATCTTCAACACGCCATTCTATATATTTTCATAGTTTCGTTAAATACTTGTTTTGGGTTTAAAAACACTAGTGTTTAAAAGATTGTAATTAGTTACAAAAAGTTGACTATTAAAAAAAAAAAAAAGTACAGTTCAGGAACTGTACTAAAAAATTGCTAACATAAAAATCACAAAAATTATATTAAACAGATTTTCAAGAGTGAAAATGACAATTACATCAATTACCTAATAATGTTACATCGTTTGAATGATCTAAAAATTTAAAAATTAAAAATCTAACTATGCAATATATATATATATATAAGTATATATATATATATATATAAGGTATATGTGTATCTATATATAGCAGTATATATATATATATATATATATATATATATATATATATATATATATATATATATACATAAAGCAAAAAAGGCATGTGTTATATATATGTATTATATTTATATATATATAAGCAGGAGTCTAGCAGAATATATATATATATATATATATATATAATTGTATAATCGGCCTGCACAGAAGGCATGACCAAGATGAGATTCTCTCCATTTTCCATTAACTTTAAATTCAACTTATTCTAATTAACTTGGATTCAACTCTGCCTGTTCTCTTCAGTAATTTCCGATGTTTACAAAACTAAAAGTCATGCTGTTTAAATTTCACCACCAAAATACAAGTAATTTGAACCTAAAGACATCCGCTTCTTGAATTTATGGTTTTTTAATGATTTTAATAACAATTATTTGATATATTTCAATTATTACTCAATTAATTCTAAAATTAGTTTTACAAATTGATAAAAATTATTTTATCAGTTAAAAATACGTGGTGGCAAGTACGGATATTCTACTGGCTCAAAAGTTCGCTCAAAACGTTCATAGTCGGAGTAATCTATACCAGTAAACTTTATTTCGTTTGAATCATTAATATCTAAATTAGTAAATGTACAATATATATCAGCTACCCTGAAATTAGATTTTGGACAAATAATATTTTTGAAAAATTGATAATCTCCAGCATAAGCTATTGAAATACCACATTCGTATGAATTATATGCAATAAGGTTAACAATCTTAAAGTTATAATCTCCTCTTATATCAACTGAATAAAGATAAATCTTATCTGAGTTACATTCATTGCGCTCAACCAAATCATAAAAATTCTTGATATCTTCATCATAGCTAGCAAATTTTACATAAACGAAAATATCTCTACAATATTTTGATTTCAATCTTTTTTCACCAAAGAGTATTTTCTTCATATACATTATCATATTTTCGGTTTTTAAAATGCAGATAAACTTAAGCTCTTCTTTAAGACCCTCAATTACGAAGTTTAACCAAATACGAGTTCTGCAGCGAGAAGCCATGTTTATAATTTCATCCAACTGCAAAATAGAAAAATTAAAAGTTAAAATGAGATGAAAATTCAATTTTTTCAAAAATTGAAGAATATTTAAATTCGATTTTGTAAACTTTGGTAAAAACAACATTTAGATTTGAGATTTCAAGAATTTTAGGTTTAATATCCAATCAAATAAACGTTCTAATATCTCAAAATAAGAGTTAAATTTGACAAACTTGTTCTTTTTTGAAAATCTTCTCTAAAAAAAAAAGGGACTAAAACAGCATGATAAAAAGCCTAGCACTTTTTTTGTGACAACGCAAATAAATTTAAACATTTCCACCCAAATTAATTTTCCTTACATTTAGAAATTAAAAGACCATCACGAGAGTTACCGGCCAGTGGTTGGCTTGCCTTGATCTTGTGATGGACTATAATAAGGTAGTATTTTGTCTGCCTGGTGAGATGATATATTCATATCGTTGGTGAGCCGCCCCAATCCCACCCCAACAAAAATAATAAAAAAAACTACCTTTATTAATCTTGGTGAAGGTTCCATTGGAATGACTGAGCTTAACGCAAACACTTTCAGATCCTTGCCATCTTTTACTATTTTTCCGAATCTGAAAAGCTTCTTTTCGGATGTATAAGAAATTAACGCATCCATAGCTTATGCACCTATTTAATATATATACTAATAATATAATATATATATATAATATATATAGTATATATTATATATATACTATATATAATATATATATATAATATATATATATTATAAATATATATATATTGAAAATATAAACTTAAAATGTATTAAAAACTGTAGAAAAAACTTCAAATAATTTTTTAAAATTATTTTTGTAAATTAAATGTTTATAGTTTCAAAACAGTATTTATTTATTTGAATCTATGTCAATACTGATTCACAATTGCCATTTCTTATGTTAAAAATTGGTCTTCCAAAATTATTTCAAGGGTTTTTAAATTATTTAAGTACATTTTGTACATACTATCAAATCTTTGATATCTTAAAAATAATCGATCAAATATATAATAATGTATCGATGTATCACTAATCGGAAAAAATATCGAAAGTATTTTTGCATCTACTCGAAAATCCTATGCTTTTCGTAGTTATATTAATTTTTCAAAAATTTTCTTTGTATGCTCTACCCCAATTATCTGAAGTCTTTTAATTTATTTTTGTACATTTTATATTTACAGATTCATTATAGTATTTGGTAATGGTAAGTTCAACAGATTCTGACGAAATATCGATATTTTTTCCGATAATCGTTTTTTTATACATCTTTCAGCCCCATGTAAAAGTACTATAACAGTGGTGCCAAACCTCTCATATATAAATTTAATTAATCTACCAAAATTATTTCTTTATTCACTTTAGGACCCATTAAGTTTAGGTTATGATAAGTTTTGTTAATTATTCACAGTAAATCTGTCTACTTAACCAAACTTATCATAACCTTACTGATTTTTGGAACGTAAAAAAAGAAATGATATGAAAACAACGAATAATGTTGCTTATAAAAATATCGTAAATTTGTCAATTTTTTATTAACAACATTTGACAACGTTGCTAATAGGAATATCAAAAACATAGATTGATTTTAAAATATATCGATTTTTTTAGAATCTGTTGAACTCCAGTATTACCGAGTATTTTTAATGAATAAACTGTACGAAACTCCACAATTACCTATAAGATTTCAAAATTTAGACTATGGGAAGTTATAAAATGTCGAATAAGAAATCTGACTAGACTTTTAATTTATTACTCAAGTCCAATTAGAAAAGTATACAATATTCTTAACCTTATTCTGCATTGAATTAAAGCATATTTTAACCTTAAAGATCCTAATTACTTTTTATTGTATTAAAAAAAACACTAAATTTATAGTTACAAATTTGTGGTTTTCATTAGTTTAGGAAATTAGGTAATTTACATTAAGTATCGTTAGATTAAGAAGGGATGGTATATTTTCAAAATTTTTCTTTTCAGAATACACAGGATATGCATTAAAAGGAAGAATAACCTTATAAATAAGTTAGTAAAATCCTATAACATAAAATTCCAAATTCACAAAATTTACTGAAACAAACTAGCTTTCATGGCTTTCTTCTTGGGACTAAGCACTAAACGAAATATAGTAGCCTAGACCATAGATGCCAATATATATATATATATATATATATATATATATATATATATATATATATATATATATTATTTATATATTATATATATATATATATATCTATAATATATATATATAGTATATATATAGTATATATATATATATATATATATATATATAATACGCTTTACAGCAACGTTGATATATAGGTTGGACCACGTTTACGCGACATCAATCCATACAGCCTGTCTCAATGACAAATTTGAATAAAAATAGACTTCTAAGCAACGTGAAATACTTTCAAGTAATTTTTCCTTTGACATCAAGCGTAAAACATTCAACACAAAATCTTATATAACAATTTACAGTAGCAAAATGTCGGTAATTAGCATTGCTCTTCGCATCGTCGACGATCTTAAAACATTGGCTTTGTCACTATCACAAACTGAGCTTTGGAATCACATAAACACACGAAGTGAAAATCACAATTTAAATTATATAAACTATTTGTTATACTAACATGAGATACAAAATATTTTAAAATTTTTTGTATGTTGTATCAAATTTACTTCTGCTTCCGTATCTTTCTGCGTACAGGCTTTTGTTTCTGTATCTTTCTGCACCCACGTTTTTTGAGTTTCGAGTCAAAGCTAATAATGATAACAAATAATAAATAAAAAACAATGACGTCATCAACAACAACAACAACAACATAATATATATATATATAATATAGTATATATATAATATATATTATATATATATATATATATATATATATATATATATATATATATATATATATATATATATATATATATATATATATATATATATATATATATATATATATATATATATATATCATCGTCATCGTCATTAAGATTATCAATTTTAAAACTGCAAACTCTTTCGTAATTTAATATATAGATATTTTTAATCTCTTCTTTGTGGGTTTGAACCCTAGCCCTCGCATTGTTATGCAAGCGTTTTACCACCATAACAACGCGAAGAAAAAGAAAAATATATAATTTGAACCAATGCCTCTGCAACTAGTATTAATTTTTTTTTTTGGGGGGGCATAATATACAAGCTATAAAAATAGTTTAGCACATAGCGCAATGTTTAATATAACTAAATTATAGTACTTTCTTTTATTACTTGCATATGCGCATTTGTTTATAATTTCTAACATTTTATTAACTTTCTATCTTCTAAATATTTCTGACCCTTTTACTTTGAAATTACTGCTAATAAACACACACACATTTTTTTATCAACATGTTCCTGACATTCTTATTTACGTTTTTTAAAATTCTTATCAGTTACCATTATGAAGATCCTAACATTTTGCGCTGTTGAAATTTATATGCTATTTTGCATCCTAACCAAGATGCTTAAGTCATACTGAAATTTTATATAGTCCTTAAAATTTCTAACAGACGTGAGGAACATAATTATCTATGTGAGGAATTTAGAATTATCAGTGTTCAGCAAATTCACTAAAAAATACTTATACAAATACGTTATGGGAAAACGTGTTTTTATTATAACAATTTTACACTGCTATGCCATTTACGAACCAATAAGAGCTTATAATGAAAAGTTGCAATTCAATGTTGATCACAGTAGCTTTTCAACATTTGAATGAACATATAAAAAAACTGGCATTATATCATTGAAAACTTCATTTTTTTAGACAAACAT
>JABUQX010118558.1:0-7500 GCA_015478945.1 Trachelipus rathkii | reverse complement strand
CGCTAATATGTTAACTGGTTGGACTTGCGATAGAATATCTTTGATTTTCCATGGAATATTACTGCTTCAGCAGGAGGTAAGCCATCGGATATCACAGGACGCATGAAAAGGTGATTCTCTCCCAAATAAAGGCGTACACTCCATTATTTTTCCATTCAACTTATCCTTATCCTGATTAATCTTGATATAATTTGGTCTGTTCTCATGCCATCTGCCGCAGAGACGTTATCTTAAGCAATTTCAGAAAAATATGTGACAGAATAACAATGCATGTATCATCCTTTTTTATAAATTGTCAATACTCATCAGCTTCTTTCAGGAATGTTAGTAATGCTCATAGTAATATGATTGATCTGCAGATGTTGTAAAGTTATAACTTTTCAATTAGATTTTAATGTACTGAACTGAGTATATGTTAATGATAAGCTTAGAGATAAAACGTCCTCTGCTTTTTAATAAGATATTTTGCGTTTTATATATTTTAGAAGAAACGCCGGTGATAAGAAGCCATTTTTGTGATAATCCATAGTATAGATATTTTCGCTTAAGAAGCTCTCCTTGGGAGGAAAAAAAACAATTTGTCCGTGGTTTTTTTGAGGTTCCAGGGAAATTGGATGATGCAGGGAAAATTCTCAGAAATTCCATATACCAAGATATATAGAAACTAGAGCAAGGTGGAACCCTTTCTATGTTCCAATTTCTTACTCATCTTTAAAGTCATATCTCCCTCACTACCCCCTCTCCTTCACCATTCTCATGACGGGTGTCAGTAGTGTTCGAGCTCTGATTGTTTCTTCGGGTTCAGACCTTACCTTAATAAACATCTGAGGTATACATATATCTCAACGGATGGATACATTGCGAGGTATTTTAGGGTTATGTAGGGCATTGGGGAAAGAGACTCTCGGAGTTTCGTGGACACCGTATTTACTCCTTAGAGACTAACATTTCCTTGCATCCTGCCCGGGTGATGTCACCGCGTACTAGCTAACCGCGCTCCCCGGGTAGCATTACATCAGGTTTGACTAGCCATTCTAGAAAGGGAATTGGAATAATAAATGAAACGTACGTGCTACCTTAGCCCTCAAGTCTAGGCTCTACTGTTCTCACTAAAAAAAAACGCAACTGTAGCTAAGCCCACCTCTTTCTTGACATCACCTGTTTTTCCGTTGATGAAAAATTTTCTGGCCTCTTTTGGCCCTCCAGTACTAAGAGTATCACTTCGCTAACTATACGAGCCTATAAAACTATACATCGGCTAGAGACACGGGTAACGCCTTTCCCTCCTTCTTATAATCCCAGGTTTAATTATATAGAAGTAATATCGTACGACTGTTCGGCTATCCTATTATACGCATTCACGGCGGGTTAACTCTCTTCTTAAAAGAGGGTTGAGCTTATTTCATACTCTATATTCCTGAAGATGGGTCTTCGATAGGCTTTGCTTGTACAAGGTAATTATCCAGTTGTTATAACATGTCCCACCCTTTGCTCGCAGTGTTAAAGATTATGTTCGCTTTCTTTCTTGACTCTGTATTACCTCATCATTATTATAGGTAGATAATCCTATATTACTCCCTTACCTCCTTATATGTCTAGCTATTGATACCGAATTTACCCCTCTAGTCTTTAACTAACTTGCGGTAATGATTATTGTCTACATAATATGTCCCTTCTATATTATTAATCCCTACCTGTTACTTATTAATGTACCAATTATTTTAGGTATTTAGTATAGACTCTATTTATGGGTAATACATAATCATAATGTACAGTGCCAATATATTATTTATAGTATATACTTTAGATTAGATCTTTAACTATAAATTATTATGAGATAAGCTAGGTCCTGGGAGTTATTTATATTAGACAGGACTCATTAAGTTATTATGGCCCATTATATCATAGCCATCGTAGACTCAGTTCTATTATTATTAATTTAACCATACACTTATTACAGTGAGTTATTGTTTGATAGATCTTTATGGATTAAATAACGGTAAGATGCAGTTAGTATTACTCTTTTGATATAGCTGTAGCCCTCATTATTATATTTATTTAGTAATATATATATACCGTGTTTCAGTAGATTATATCAGTTAGTATATACTATTTTGTCATACTTCCGTATCTCATTTCAATACCTATCATACTTCCGACTCCTCTCAATTGACTATTCTGCCTCTATGTATTTTTATATACCAGTAAATTCTCACTATAATCATCTCTTATTTCTATCTACATAGTTATATAATATGCATTAGATAAAGGCGCGCTTAGTTTGATATATTTATGTATATATAGTGAGGATTCGAACTATTCAGCAAGAGTCCATCACTAAAGAGAGATATATATATAAATATTATATTATGAGTTATTATACTATATATATATTACTCTATGATATTGCTTTTGAAAATGCCTAAATAACTTAATTAAATCCTATCTCATGGACTTTTTTAACTTTTATCTATCTATCTATCTGTATTGAAATTGAAATAATCGTTATTTATATATTATATATTTAATAATAAACTCTAAATCTTTAATAAATAATCTTTTATATATATGTAACTCATCTCATTATAACTATTACTACATTTAATTCCTATCTCTCGATCATATATAATGAAATATTCTCATTTCCTCATTCTTATCAGTTATCTATGTATTATACTCAGAACTATTTATATGGGCATTGTGCGGACGGTATTCGAGTGATAATCAATAACTATATGTCGTGATATCCTCATTTCCGTATATAATCTCACCTGATCATTAAGTGTATCATTCTAGCCTTACTAATGATAATTTTACTGATTAGACATATAGTCGAGGTATATATAATCATATATGAGGTTAAATATATATAAATTATGTGGATATATGACTGGAGTAAGTCACTGCGGGGTCGGTTACTTTATAGGGCTAGTCGATTACTATGATTGATCAATTATATCTATAAAGGCTCTTATTATATTATGATCAGGAACTATGATATGGCATGTCAGCTGATCGTCATCTCTCAAATAGCTATCATAATAACTTTTACCTTTTGTGTGAGAGGGTGGAGTACAACGTAATTTTCCTCTTTTACGACTTGGTATCTCTTATGGTTACTACTTTCTAGGGTTTGTCTTTCAGATCTGTTCACATTTTTCAGTCTACTTGTTTTTGATAGTGTAGTTGGGGTCTTAAGTGCAATGCTGATTATTTATCTTGCCGTATTTACTCCTATTTTTCTAATGAGGTGAATAAATCAATCTTTGTTAATGTTTTATTATAGTGTGGTTTAGAATTTTTTTTCTCTAGTTTTAGTATGCTTATATGGTTATAAGATAGTTACATATTATGTTATATTATAATTTAATGTGTATTAAATGTTTATTGGAATTAATTTGACAGTTTAAAGAGATAATTTTAGTTCTTTACAGGGACTCAGTAAAAAGACAAGATAAATATCTGTTAAATATTAATAAATTGTAATTTCTATTTAACCAACTATATTACATACTCTGGTTCTTATATTTTACTTATTATAATCCAATAGCGAATGTATCTCTCTTTAGTATGTCTGTCTTATATAAGAGTAAAACTTGTCAACTTATACTTTTAGTATACTTCTTTGTTCACTTTTCTACTTTTATATTATTATTAAATATAATTTGCTCTTTTCTTGTTTCTTCATTCTCTGATATTACTTATTTTTCATTTCTATCATCAAAAATAATAATAATCAACATTAAAACATTCTAGTTTATTATTAATATAATTTTATGTGTAATATTATTACATCATTATTATTTCTCTTATTATAATTTAGAGGATATGGCCTCTCTTTGTAGGTACTAGTTCTATAGGCACATCTCATCTGACATATTCATGTGCTTCGATTACTCTCGTAGCACTATCTGGGTTTTTCACGCACTCAGGTAATAACATTATATGAATCTAAACATCGAGATGGTACGTAACCACTGTTATGTAAATTCTAAAATTTAATAATAAATATGATTTAGCTCATGCATTGAAAGTTGGTTTTAAAATTCATAAAATAAAAAAAATTTGTAACCTCTAAGAATCAAACAATGTTGATGTGGCATACATTTTAAATAACTTGTTTATATAATGTCATACTTTACATTCATAAATCTTGCCCGCGGCGGTAACACAACCACACTCTTATAACATTTTAGTGTGAGGCGATCACTACAACCACCTTCAAATTATCTCTGCTATTAAGATTGGTTACATTTAATGACACTTGCACAGCCCACCTATCACGGTGTTTGCTGGAAATTCAATCTAGCTGACAAAGAACATATCGTTAAATTAATTAAATTCTGGGGTATATACTTAGTATTCAAAGGTGATTGGGAAGGCATTCTATATACTTATCACTATATCCATATGGATAACGATCTGGGTACTAAAAGTCATATGACGAATGTCTTTATACTTGCAATAACCTTAGCAAGGTTTAAAGCTCAAACGTCACTGAATTAACTCAAACCTTTACGTTTGGGGTCCGTCACTCGTAGCTGGGAGTGTTGGTAGTTATGTCGATATAGAGGTGTGCGCATCTGATATAACTCATGTGTAGCATTTTATTTTACTTTACTCCGTATATCAGGATGCGACCAGTTATTATACGAAGGGTCCTTCAATTCGCCCTACGTGTACCCCCATGCGATAATTTATGCGTACCCATCTATGTGGAAGGTTAAAGGGTGGTGCCGGGTTCCGATCCACCCTCCTTTTGAGATATGGAGGGATTTGGAAGCTAATAGGGTATGAAGTAGAGGGATGATAGCCTTATAGAAAAACTGGTATTCTACATTGCATACTTTTCTGACTTCCCTTTTTAAGCCCTTTGCATCTATGGAGAGAGCGGTCAGCTACAATGTGGGTGGCGCTGGGGCGGCCTTGCATCTTGTATTATTATACTTGAATCCTACTTCTATTTTATCTATTTATAGCGTAGGTAATTTAATATTACTGGACTCATCGGCAGAGCGATATGTTAGATAAAGTACTCTTGTTTTGAAAATTTAAAATTTCAATTGTGATAATGAACCTCCATTCGTCATTCCCCAACCCAATCTTGGCTATCGGCCTAATCTCGTGCTATAATAGTATTTAATTTTGTAAAACTACAAAAGTTAGGGTGTCCTACGATGTTCTCTTCAGTTTATAAATAAGTGTTATAAATAGACAAAATAAAAGTTATGGCAAATTGGTGAGAAAGTTATGGGTAATACAAGGACTTACTAAGAAGAGTGAAGAATTTCTTTGATTTCACACAACTACTGATAATGAGTATGTTTGATTTATATTATAGAAAGTTTTTAAAAGAAAACACTTTGAAAATGAATTTTATATATATATTCTGATATACATATGAAGTAGAAATTATTAATTATGCTCTCTCACCCGTGTTGCTTTAGGGTATGTATAATACAATTTTTTTTTTATATGTGAAAGTAAAATTGAATATAAGTGGCATAAAAACATGAATAAGAGGCCGCAAATCGAGTTATCGCTTCCTCTACTTTACTATTCCATATCCCACTCCAAAGTCATCATTAACTTGATATTTGTAAAGGTGAAGTATGAAACTTCCTTACGCTTGCACTATGTTTATTACATTTTTAATTTGTTTATAACTTTACATATTATAGTATATATATAACCATAGATACTTAACATGACTTTATATACTTTATATATCATATTAATTTCTTTATTACCTCTTCCTATATAATTATATAATATACCCTACTGTGTTACCGCCTTTTTCTCCGTCATCCCCTATATCGACCACCAACCCCTCATGTACCTTCGAACTTTCTGAGGACTTACCGGTACTGCTAGAGCATATGTTGGTCCGACTAACCACGGGCGTGCTTCGCACTCAAGGGGCTAGTTTGGCCCAGGTCCGCCCGGCTTCTTTCTGCTCCTTACTTCATTTTCTACAAATGCCAACCTTTGCGTTTATATTATACGTTAATTGTTTATAAATAGTGTTTTAAGATATTATTTTTGATTTTCCCAAGGGCACCTTTATGACCTTGATATGATTGTAGGAGTGTGTTAATTTTTATTTTTTTTTTATTTATGTGGTTTTTTATTTTTTTTTTTTCGCAGCTGCTCCACTCATCTCTCTATGACCGGTGTTGATTAAATTTTACGGCTTCCAAAATGGTGACGGTGAATTTAAATTTAAACTATAAAATGTATAGTTGTTTATATATACCATTACTCAGAGTATATGTGTAGTTTTACCCGTATAGTTGGTATATATAGGCTATAGGGCGGTATGCCCTGTATGGTACATTTCTAGATTGTTTAGAGTAGCTGGGGTATTAAATCATTTTATAAGATATTAATGATAATGATAAAAATTATAATTATAAATAAGTGAGACTCAGAAAGACTATTATATTATCCATTTAATCTATTATATATATTATTATATTATAGATTATAAGATAAGAGATACTAATTAATGTATACTATAGTGTATAAGATTAGATAAATTGGTTAGTGTGTAAATTCTAATAAATATATAATAATTTTAATATGTATACTATGTTTATAAAGACAGGGTTTAATATAAAAAGTATAAATAAACTATATCATATATAGAAATTAATATAAAATTACTGTGATATATATAAATAAATAGTCATAGTTAGTTATTATTTATATATTTATTGAAGGTAATTAATAGATATATTCTATCCTTTTAATTTGGTATAAATGATGGAGCAACAGGTAAATGAAAGAGATGGAACTAGTAGTATATATATAGTATATATACTACTTGTATCATATATTATATATTATATATATAATGATAGTATTATATAGTTTTATTTGTATAGTAATTTTAAGGGATGACATATTAGTGGTTTTCAGATATATAAAGAAGGTGACATCTTAGGGAACTACTTATATATATAGAGTGTATAATCAGAGCAATAAACAAACTAAACATGATATTTTCTTTGACGGGTACTGTCGGTTTAGTTCATCTCCATTAGGTATATCTGATGGTAAACTCTCTATTGTATTATAATTAAAGATTTGTTAGATTAGGCTGTGTTGTAGTGTTTGTTGTGTGTCCCGGACTGGGTTTAGCTGAATTATTCTTTTATCATATTATTTGCTGCTTCTTATAAAGTGGGGTGCATGGTTGTGGATTTATCGTTATTTGAAAAGGTGACGCTTGTTTTGGAGAATTTTAGATGGCAACAAGGTAAGTTAAAATCTTATAGCACGAAATAAGGTGTTGTGAAACGCAATTATCTTCTCTTTTATGCTATCTCCTCTTAATGAGGTGCCAAACAACTATTTGCATTTTGTGGTGCGAGTGTCCGTGTTGATAGATTGTTGAATTGTAGTCGTACTGTACGAACCAAATGGTCTTGATACGAGGCAGAATTTGTAGTGAATTGGTTGGAGTAGCCTTAACGCGTGTTTAGGTATATTATTTAA
>JABUQX010118557.1:25000-58803 GCA_015478945.1 Trachelipus rathkii | reverse complement strand
AAGGAGAGAGATTATATATTATGGGTTGAGTGTAAGTGTCTATGGAGAGTGTAGTGCTTATAAGTGTAGTGCTTAATAGTGTTCATATGTGTTATATAAAGTGTCATAGTGTAATTGGTGTGTATAAGTGTCATAGTGGGGTATTGTGTAGGTATTGCAACAAGTAAATAATAATATATATAATCTAGATATATTAATATATATTAATATATATATATATATAATATATATTAATATAATATATATATAATATATAAAATATAATATATATATAATAATATATATACTATAATTTATATAAATATATTATAATATATATTAATTAATTAATATATATATATAGGCTATAGTTGTAGATATATAATTAACTAACTAAATAACTAGTTAGATAGTAGCTAATTCTGCAATTATGTTAATTATTACAACAATTTATATGAACAGTAGAACAATTCATAACCTAGGGTATGGACCACCCATTATATTAATATATATATATTTAAATATATATATATATATATATTATAATATATAATATTATATATTATATAGTTATTCTGTTTAGAGAAGGGTAGCGAGGCGCTTCAATATTCGCTGAAGTTAATTATATATATAATGATTAAAATTTCGTAAATAAGCCTGATATTCTCCGTAATTTCAAGTGAGCAGATCAATCTACCCCTAGTCCCCCAAATACACGTATCGTATTGGAAATTTTAGAATAAGTTAAGAGGTTATAGTTGGGTGTAGAAATAGATAAAGAGAATGTGTATTTCATAAGCCTTTTACCTATAATAACGGAGTTATACATGTGAACTTGAGATGATATTAACTCAGTTAAGTCTGGTTTCAGATAATTGGAAGAGAAAGGTTAAAGTATATATGATATTAGCAAGTGAGCATGTGTGCAGTAGTAGTTCCTTCCTAATCAGAAGGTATTCGATTTGATAGTTCAAAATATAATAAGCAATATCCGTATATTTAGAAACGATGATATTATTAATAATGAAATAAGATGTATCTCAAATATACAGCTAATTATATATAAGACGGGTATTAATGTTAAGTGAATATATTATATTATATAAGCAAAGCATTTTCTGTATAATAGACGAAGTAGCCCTTCATCCAAAACTAAAATGAAGGATCGTACAGCAGGTGCGCGTATAAAAGTAATAAAGGAATAGAGTTTTTTTTATATAGTGCAATTATGAAAGGCTCATGTTACTCAACTGCTCTTACTGTAGATGTTGATATTACTGAGATACATAGGTCATCTAATATTAGTTATACTACACCTCAGGTACTCGAGCCCCCGCCCTAGAGACATGAGTCACTATCGTTTATTATATAATTAGTGTATAGATTGAGTGGATTAAGTGATTATTTAAATAGTAAATAATATATTAGTTAGGTCAATATTATAATGACAATATATTTATATATATATATATAAAACTTGATATATTAATTTAAAATGATTTATAATATTAGACACATAATTGAGCTTTTTTTATATAACAATTTTTTATTTATATTGAGTATTGGTGAAATAGTAAAATTGATATAACACCCAATAACCTATAGTTGTCCAAACTTGTTAAATTTTTAGATTGTGAATAAATCACTATGACATCATTTAAAAAAAATTTTTGGTATGATTATTCTCATTTAGATTATGTAATCTTGCTTGCCCTATATATAAATCAATACAACATATTTTAATATATATTCGTAACGGTTTTGTGTGACCAAATAATTTGTCTATTTCAAAACTTATATTATTCAAATACCCAGTTTTCTTATAAGCGAAGTATACAATTAAATACAAAATAAAAAGAATAACTCAAACTCAGAAAGCAAGATATTTTTTAAATATATAACATAACTATATATATATATATTAATATATAGTATTATATTATATATATATATTTATATATAATATATATATTATATATATATTAATATATATATATAATATTAATATATATATATAATATATATATATAATAATATATTATAATTATATAATATATATAATATATATATATATAAGTATATAGTATATATTAGATATTACAGGGTGATGTGCACGTAACTAACTCAGGCCCCGCTAACGCCCTAGTCGAGTGTCACGGGTGAGTGGAGCTCACACGTGGTAAATATAGGTATGATACTACCCATTATATATCAGAAAGAGCAATAACAAACGTATATTAAATAAATTTGATATATATATAGAAAAAAATGCATAATTTACACAAAATTATAATTAATATATAAATATAATATAATATATATATATATATATTATATATATATATATTATTTTAATATATTAATAATGAGAATATCTGAATAATAGGATAGCTGTCGATATATATTAGTCGGACTGGCCTTGATATATATTAGTATATATATATATAATAAATCGAAAGTAAATGGTTATATTATAGTCAGTAAGACAACTCACTATAGAGATATCAATGATACTTTATATTCATATTTTAGTTTATTAATCTATATTATTTATCTTAGTCCATTTTATTTACTATAGTTTAAAAGAACAATACGAGTAACCTTATGCTCACTATCTCTTTTCACTCCGACTCATATCATATCCTCTATAAATAATCTATGATATTATTGTACTAGGTCTAATACATATTCTAATTCATATCATATCTATAATAAACTCATTATCTATCTATCTATCTCTTTCTCTCTTTCAATATTGGCACATCTTATCTAATCATTTCTATTTGAATTCTATCTTGAGGGAACAGTGATCATATATCTAGATTATATACTATTTATACCCTTTGGGAAAAGGTGAATCTGTCTATTAATGGAATTATCCCAAGTATGCACTCATACTCCATACAATTAGTTACGAGTTGTGAGGCTGATCTACACAAAGTTCAAACCATCTTCATCTATCTATTGGGGTATGTGAGAAACTAGCTGTGGGAGCCTAGGACACCTCACTTTTTATTCAGAATACATGCTGTTATCTTTAGTATATCTCGAAACATTTAAGCTATGGATTTATTTTTATTTATAAATGTATATTGAGGAACAACTTTTTTTTTTATACGAATTTTGTCCAATTGAAAAATTTTATTAAGATATCTAAATTTCATCAACTATAGGTACTTATTATTATTATTAATCATAAGAATAATTATATCGTAATAGATTTAATAAATATGTGACTCCATCTATTCCGAATCTTACATAATTAGCTCCTTAATTAATTTTATTATCTGCACTTCGACTTCCAGAATTAAATGTAGATATATATAATAAATATTATTATCTATTATTGAGTGAGTGAGCATAATTTTTTTACTACTTGAAGTTTCTATATAAATGAATAGTATGTGATTTGTGAGAAATCTTGGATCTAATGTATCGCATTGTAGATTTACTTTATCTAATATAACTATATTATTATTATTATTAATTATTATATTATTATTATTATTATTATTATTATTATTATTTCATATACTTATATCGAAATATATTTATCTCTTATATGAGTACAAATCTAGTGATATGGTAATTAGTTATTCTTCATTATTATTTTAATTTGTAATATTTTCAGTTTTATGATATAATATGAATTACAGGTGATATTATTATTTAATTATTATTATTATTAATTTTTACTATATATATTAATTGTGTGTTATAGTTATATATTAATTCTGTATTATAATTAATTGTTCATTATTAACCATTGTAGAGTTTTAGTATATAATAATTTTGAAATTATTCATGATAAAGTAATTGATACTATACATAGTCAGATATAATTATCTCACTTCATTATATAAATACTAATCGTGGGATTTTTAAATGAAAAGTGTGAGGTTGAGTGATTAGTCCTACCAAAAATAATAATTATTAATATAGAATCCATACGTTAGTGTTGTTTATAAGTAGGAGTGTTCGAATCGGTGATTAGTATATTGAGATATATAATTAGCTCATCTGAGATATATTTTTGGGACACTGTTATAAGGGGAGTATTGGAGTATTGGAGTAGTATGAAATAGGCGAGCGGGTGTGAGTTCCGTTAATGATAAATAGTTGCACACGCTACTCTCCTTGAGATATTAAATATAATTATTGATGGAGGATTTATTATTAATTACCCTCATCTATAACTTCAATTAATTATATTATTATTATTATGTATTTCGATAAATACTTTTAGATAATACTAGATAATATTATATGGTACAATTAATCAACAACATATCAATAAATATACATTATAATATTATATATAAATTAATGCAATGTGAGGTTCAAGGTACTAATTGATGTGGATAGTGATATGAGCTATAAATTTATTTTCGAGTGGATAATAATAATATTACATGTGACATTTTTATCATATAGAGCTACGTGTGATTTAATATTGATGATAAATAATTGTGTTCGCAAATGCAGATACAGCTATTTATTTACATTTATGTATGTATCTAGAATTATTATTACTCTTATATAATTTATATAATATTATTATCTAAATATTAATATTTACTGTAATTAGATTTAATTATATGTGCTTTCTTACTACTCAGTATCTGTTTCTATTATTCAGTTAAATATAAACAAGTATAATATTTTGTTGTATAATATTTTTGATTTTAATGTTCATAATGTACAATGCTCGGTATGCCCAATGAATTAACATATATGTATCATAAATTATTATAAATTATATTATAACTTGATTGAGTAATGCATTGACAATAATAATAACCGTAAATTAAAATTGCTCATACTATTTATGTGTTACCATTTCCTCACTCAATAGTATATGATTATCTCTTACATAGAACACTACATTTGATGACAATAAATTAAATATTTGTTGTTCGCATCCTCTTTGTAAGAAGAAATGATATTTTCAATTGATGATAATGTAATTAAGTCAAGTTGAGTTAAATAATAACGTATGAGATCCTTATTGAGTACTTCTAGGTAAATTAGACATGTTTATTAGTAATAATATTTTGAAGTTTATATTTCTCTAGTCCACTCTTATGTGATTTTTCAATAAGTTAATTATGTTATTTATTTATGGTAAAGTCCTAATTGTACGAGAGTAAGACTCATACACTTAAATAGTTGGGCTAATGAAAGTTCCAAAATATATACATGTACCTTCATCGTAAGACATTCACTTATTATTAATTTTAGTAGTATATCAAAATCATAACTATATATGATTGTAGCTTTAATAGACTCATATATCAAATTTGATAAGTAATGTTATCATGAGATAATAAGAACTTACGGTGAGATAAGTTAGTACAAACTACAATTTAGGTAATATCATATTGAAGTAAATTAACTCTATTCACATACGTATCATAAATAATATATATACGATTAATATAGTTTTTTTATGAGTCTATTTTTATCTTTAATGTAAAGATATGTAGATATACCATTAGAATATAAGCACTTATTTTATGAATAAGGGTTTCTATATTAAATCTTATTGATTTAATGATATATATAACTACCGTTCACTCATATGACATGTAACCATATGTTAAATTAGGTATATATATAATCACTATTTTCATTTCTTGCTCGCTGCAGCAAATATAGCAATACAGAAGAGCTTACTGAATGAAAGTTGTCACATAAGAAAGGCTTAACATATATAAATAACTGGAAAAAAAATTACGTAATTTTTTAGATTTATATATATATCTTCTTTACGGGTATTATGAATAGCATCAAAGAACCTTTCACAAAGCATTGAATTATACCAATTGACTTCAGAAGTGAAAATGAAAAATAAGGTAACTATTAAAGATTTAGCACTAAACTTTTTATTCGTAGATAACAGCTGCTTAGCAAGTAGCTATACAGACTTGTATATATATACAGAGTTTTCAGTTGATATATATTGACGGATATATCAGTATAATACATCTGCCTGCTGAAAGGTGATCCTGATTTTCCAATAATAAGCCAATGTTTAATTTAAATAAACTTTGTTATTTAAAGGAACAATAATTAGTACCAATAACGGCTAAGTGCATATTGTAGCTTATTAGTTTAACTCATTGAAAAATGTAATACATGTCCCGTTCCTCCCTGAGTACTGACTCTGAAAGAATGGTTAATAAATTCCATGAATGAGCAAACAAAACGTTTTGGTATAATAACTCATTCATTCACTTTCGAGAATTATTTTGACAGCCTAGATAAGAAAATAATATTTCAACGAAGTTTTGAGCAAGGTTAACATTTACTTATTTATATATACTCATAATTATAATAATTTATCTTATGAGCAATATTATATACTATAATATATATATATATTGTTAATATATAATATATATATATGATATATATAATAATATTATATATATATGATTATATTAGTATTATTATATAAGTATTATTATATATATTATATTAATTATATATAATATATATATTAATATATATTAAATTATACAATATATAACTAGATTGATACTTATTTTTTGGAGGAGGGGAGGGAGAAAAAGAGAAATAAGATATTTATTATGATAAAAATAGTATATTAATTAACTCATTTGGAAGCAGAAATGTATAAAAGAATGTTTTTTATATAGAATATTGTATTAATTTTTGGTATCAAAAGTGATAAAGTCTTTTATAATGCATATGTTAGTTTTTACCCTTTTATAACGAACATTATTCAATCACCTACATATTTATACACATATATCTACTTATCACAAAATCAATGTCATATATAACTATTAATTTTGAGAGTTGACATAAATATATCTTAATATTATCATAATCAATATAGTATAGAGATGTACATATTCATGATTATATAAATTAAATTAATTAATTAATAATAATAATTATAATAATATAAAATAAATAATATATAATAAATAAATTAATAAATTATAATAATATAATTATATAATTAAATAATTAAATAATAATTAAGATTAATTAAATAATATTATAATATAATATATAATAATATAATATTATTAATATTAAATATATAATTATATTAAATATAATAAATATATATAATAATATAATATATTAATTAGTATAATATAAAAAATTAATCGAATAATAATAATAATTAGAAAATAATAATAATTATCTTAATCTTAATTTAATTATTTTATTAGTCATTATTATTATTGTTAAAATTTTATTATGTTCACATATAGAGGGTGTGTGAGAGTGTCATTATCTAATTTATTTCTAACTTTATTTTGGCGGGATGGTGGAGCCTTTTTGATTTATCTTATATGTTACATTATGTGATTATTCCAATTTATGTTATTATTATTTAATATATAAATTAATATATTAATATATATTAATTTATTTAAATATTAATATATCTTTATATGAATATGTATTAATGCTTATATCAAGTTTATTAATATATTATCTTATATATATAATATATTAATGTTTAATTAAATACATTAATGTAGTTAATATATAATTATATTAATATAATATATATATTTAATTGCCTATAAATATATAATAAAATTATATATAATTTATTTAATATAAATTTTGAAATTTAAATCCTCACTATTTCATACATACCATATATCCATCTTTTATTACCCGATTTTCGCTCAAATATGTTTATATATATTTCTTTTGAAAGATGGAAAAGTGTTGTAGGTTATAGCGATTTTTTGAAAATCAAGATGCATCTAAAATAACAAAAAACTTTTGACATAAAAGATATTAGGAAATTTCGAGGTAAATAAATATGTACAATGAAAATCGTTAAAAATAAAACTATAGTAGAAATAGATCCTAATGAAATAAAATATATATCGTAAATATATAAAATATATAAATTAAAATATTAAACATTATCATAAATAACAAAATATAAAATTAATAAAATTATAATAATTATAATGATATATAATAATATGATAAATAATAAATATAATAAATAATTAATAATATGATTAATAAAGAAATAATAATATCTAAATTTATTTAAATTACATAAATATATAAGAAATTTTAACTAATTATAAAGTAATAATTAAGTAAAAAATAAATTATTATAATTTTTAAATATAAAATATATATAAAATAAATAAATAATAAATATATAATACATATAATAAATTAATAAATATAGGTACCGATATAATAGCAATCACATAAAAAATAACAGCAAATCCACAAATAAACCAAGAATAACTACAACGAGAGACAACAACACTTATAAAACATCTCCACACACTGAAAAAAGCTCAACATAAAAAAATACGATAATGATAGTAACTAAATCAATCGAATAAGTAAAACAACCTTAAATAAATAAACGCGA
This sequence comes from Trachelipus rathkii, assembly GCA_015478945.1. Classification (NCBI taxonomy): domain Eukaryota; kingdom Metazoa; phylum Arthropoda; class Malacostraca; order Isopoda; family Trachelipodidae; genus Trachelipus; species Trachelipus rathkii. Next base: position 50,426 of record JABUQX010118557.1, on the reverse strand, counting down.
CTCAATATTGAGCATAAATCAACTTAATGAGATAAATATAATAAAAAAAACACAAAATCAAAACGATGCAACCTGTAAGACTAAATAGAATAAAAATAATTTAAATACAATTAAAGTATATTATAAAAAAAGAACTACAAAGTGAAAAATATGACACTACATAATGATTAGATGATATAAAACTGTCTGGAAACGTTGGATCGATATGTAGATTATAATATCTATAGATAAATACTAAAATATTAATTCCAAATTAGATTTCCATAGAAGTAAAATATATGGAAGATCCTTCAGACTATAGATAGAGATTAGGTTATAAATACTAATGTTGATGGATAGAAAATAAGAAATAGTTAGTAATAGTTAGGATATATATTATAATATATATAGTTAGCTATTTGAAAAGCTAATCATATAAATGACTTGAGCTTGCGTGTCAAGATCTACGATTTAGTATTTCCTAGAAACAAAATATTTATATATTATATATATTATGTATATAATATATATTATTAAATTATATGATATAAATTATATATTATATATTATATAATTATATTTAATTTTTATATATATTTGATAATATTATATATATATATATATATATATATATATATTTATATATATATATATATATATTAATATAATATATTATTATTATATTAATATATATTATATATTATAAGTATATATTATATTAACTGTATATATATTAATATATATATATATATATTAATATAATTATATTATTAATGTAATTTTATATAATTAATATTATATTGATATATTATAATAGTATATATATTTATAATATACATACAGTATAGTATCTATATATATATTTATGATATATAATTATATAATTTATTAATTTAATAGATATAATATATATATATATTATAAATATATAATATATAATATAATAATAATATAGAATATAATATAATTATATATAATTATATTAATAATAATAATATATAATTATAATATATTATATATATAATTATATTATATATATATATAATTAATATACAATATAATATATATAATAATAATATTATAATAATATTATTATAATATTATTATAATATATATAATATATAAATTATAATAATAATATAAATAATTATTATAAATGTAAAAATACTATATAATATCTAATTATATATAATTATATATATAATTACTAAGATATATATATTGTATATATATATATAATTATGAAAAATTCAATATATGTTTTTGTTGTTTGAGGTTTTATAGATTTCACTCAATTTTCCCTTTCTTTTCAAGAATATTATATTTTTAAAAAAAAATGGACGTGCTAACCAAGTCGAAGTCAGGCCTAATACAGAGAAAGAAGGAAAATAACTGGAATTAATTTTTTTATGACCCCGAAAAGTAACCGTTTGCCAACTGAATTCAGAGAGTAATATTAAAAAAAGAGAGAATAGTAGTTAAATTATACGTAAGTGCGGCACTAAACTAGGAGAGCTTTCTAAGCCATAGAAATGATATAAATAATTAATAATAATTATATATTAAATAAGTAATTATAATTATATATATTAAATAATAAATTATAATATATATATTAAATAAAAAAAATAATTAAAATATTGAATAATATAAAATATATATAGATTAATTATACTAAATATATTATATCTGCTAAATGAACTTTTAATATTATTTTTTGGAGGGTTGTTAATCTAAAGACAGAATAGTGCGTTAGCCTACTTCTGCTACCGCTTCAAAAGCGAGCCCACTGATATATTATATATGTAATAATAATTATATATTAATATATAAGTATATATATTAATTATATAATATATTAAATATAATCTTATATATAATATATATATATATATATAATATATATATTATTATTATATATATTATATATAATATAATATATATTAAAATTGCTGTCCTTAAGATTAAGATAGAGAGAATAAACGATAAATTATTATGTAGATGAAACCCAAAGTTTTACACTTTCCAACTAAAAAAGCTTAGAAATTATTCTATTATGGCATTGTTGTCAACTCGAATGGTCGCGACACAACCCAAAGGGGAGGTCACGAGCGAGATATAACGGGGGGTTTCGGTGGTCCGGTATTACAAAATAAACATTTATTTAGGTACAGAAAACGCTTTATTAATGAATTATAATATCATAAATGATTACAAACAGTTGTTATTTGTAAAGAAAGTTAATACTAATCAAAATTATATGATATAAATTATATTATATACTATATATATTATATATATTAATATATATATATATATATAAATAATATATTATATATATATATATATATATATATATTATATTATATATATATATATATATATATCATTATATATATATATATATATATATTATATATAATATATATATATATATAACACCTATAATTAGATATATATATATATTATTATAATATATAATATTATATATATATAAATCATATATAAATATATAATCTATAAAATATATATATATATACATATATATATAATAATATATTAATATATATATATAATATATATATATATATATATATATTATATATATATATAATAATTATATAATATATATTATATTAATAGTATAATATATATAAATATATATATATTATAGTATATATACTATATTATAAATATATATATATAATATATTATTAAATATATATATATATATATATATATATTATATTATATAATATTTATATAAAGATTTAACTACAAAATAATAATAATAATTAATAAATATATATTAATAATAAATTAATGATAATTATATATAATTAAATAATTAATTTAATAAATGATTATAATAAATAATAAATAATAATTAAATTAATTCGATTATATGTGTGTGTGTAGATTGTGAGTGTTGTGTGTGTATATAATGGAGGAAATAATTAGGATGGGAATAATACACGAAAATCGAAAGAGTGATTAAACTTCATACTATTATTTGACGTTTATGGAGAGCTCTATATATATAATTAGTAATATGATGAATTACATGACATAATAAGAGAAAGAGTGGATTATTAAAAAAAGAGTTGAGATAACGCACTGCCATTCTAAAATAATTGAGTATATCAACGTGAAAAAACTTATTATTTAATTAAAAAGTGAGGATAATGATAAATGTCAAATCAAATTACGATTATGATAATATCTTTAAGAGATAAGTGTTTAGAATAGGAAGCAAGAGAGAATGAATAATTATGGTGAATCCAGTTCATCTTCTTCCCAATCTGAATGCCGGGAACATATATTTTCTATACATATAAATATGATTGATCCTTTCTTCTCTACATAGATGTAATGGTGAAATCAACATCTAATATCTAATCACAATAGTGGGAATAAATTGAGATAATCCCTTCTTTATTTTCCAACTGGAATCCCTATTTATTAATATCCATAGATGTATATCTTCACAACACTAAAAGTAATAAAGAGAACACTGCACAAAGAACTCCGACTGTTTTCTTGTTGATTCTAACTTACGAGCATGTTTCTAGAAATTCTACATATCCTTTGAGAATAGTAAATATGTGCTATTCTGTGAACTCACCAGATATCTTTACTCTCTTATTTTCTAGTTCTCCCACACTCTAGCTGAGTAGCGGAAATTTTATCAGAGATTGTTCTCGAAATCAATCAAAGGGGTGATTACTCTCTTATCTTGACTCACTCACTAACTCGAGTTTTCTAAATGATCTTTCAATTGTGCCCTTCCAAAGTGCACCCATCTTCGCGAATATAAATGGTTTGAATAGAACAATCTATGAAGAAATATGGCCAGTATTCAGATTTTTACACCCGCCTTGAGGAGCGAATATTAGAGGTACTACCCTAATATTGGTCCTCTCTCCCATCTTCTATTTAGTTACACACTACTTTAAGTAATTGGTTCACGAGAAGTCTCACACCATTTTCCTAATTCTTCTCTACTTTGTATAGCATAGTGGTCACTTTTTTAGCTCTCCATAACCATCCGCAACACTAGAAATATTTATATTCATTGTGGACCATCGAACCTATCTCTCCAACAGTTTTCTTCACTTAATTTATTTTAACAGATCTCATATGCATTCACTAACTTCTTACATAACACTTTAGCCACATTGTCGCGGAACATAAACGATAGAACATGGGCTCTCTCTCCAAAAAATATTATTGGTGAGGTATTACCCATTCTCACTTTTTTTTATTTTCTAGCATGGTATCAACAGAGCCACTGTATGAAAGTTTAGCATCCTCTAAACTTATTTGATTATCTCCGGCTATTAAAGCACTATATTAACACTCTGTGTTTATTGGACTTCTTCTATTTAATTTGGCGTGTACAACCATAATTTTCGCCATATCTATTATTTTACTCATTATACATGCAAAGAGCTCATACAGAGAGAAAGAGAGGATAGACAGGGGCGTATCACACGTAGGCTAATATAACATAAACCTATATATATAGCAGATTAAATAAACTTATATATATAATACATTATATGCACAGATGGTTTGCAGATACATCACAGCAACGTTAATGTTCGTCGCACTCGGTCACATACACATACGTCGTATAGTGACATTTGCTGTATATCTTATGGATGTAGCTTTTTTTTCGTTCCAATGCAACGTATTTGCGACGTTACATTGTTAATTATAAATGTTTCCGCGACAACTGTCCTAGGGCGTACGATATTATCCTATTAAATAAATAATTATAATACTAGCCTACGTGAGATATTGTGAGTTCTCTAGGCAAATTTTCACTTAATATAATCTTTTATAATATCTTTTTCATTTTATTTTGATGTTAATAATGTCATTTTTTCATTTAATTTTCTACATGAAAAATTGCATTATAATTACATAAAACATGGCAAGCTCTTTTAGTCTCATTTCAAAGCATTTATTTTCAAAACCCCAAATCATCTTCGTACCTGAAAGTTACACTGCCTCGATCAAACATTACTAAAATATCGATCATAATTACAAAAATTTCCTTATTGCATAAATTGCTTTTATAAGTAACATTATAGTTTATTATTTATAGTAATTTTGTAAGCTCTGTTTCTAATCTATTAAAATTGTTTTGATACTTTCTTGAAGTTTATAACGATTTCTTAATAAAAATAGCTTTTTATAGGAAAATCAATTCGTATTGTTTATGTTGTTAAATATATTTTATGATGAAAACCGTTGAAAAATTTAAAAGAGAACCACAGTGTATAGCCTAAATTAAATATCATATATATATATATATAAATATATTATATATATATATTATATATATATTAGTATATTATATATTAATTATATATATATATATATATATTAATTATTATATATTATATATTTATATTAGTTATAATATATATTATATTAATATTTAATATATTTAATATAATTAATAATAATTAATAATAAATTAAATTATAATTAAATAATAAATAATAAATAATATAATATTATTAATATTTAATAAATATAATTATATTAATAATAATAATAATAAAATTTAAAAATAATAATAAATAATAATCAATAATAATAATAGATAATAATAATGATAAAAGATGAAATAAAGTACAGTGTAATAATATATAATAATGAGATAAAACATTTAATAAATTCCTAAGAGAAATCGAATTAATATGATGGATTAATGAAATAAATTATGTGAGACTTAATAATAACATAATAATCATGCACAGACACATACGAACTTTAAAGTCAATGTTATTATGTCATAAAGTACACAAAATAGTCAGAAATCTTTTCAAGTTTTTTAATATAGCAACACGAATGCACCTATGACGAATTAAGAGCCATGCTTAAACCGCCACTAATGATATCTCCGTTTTGCGAGAAAGCATAGAGAATGCACACTAACAATTTTTATGATATTATAATATGAAAAAGAAATTAAACGCTTAGAAATATATGCAATAAAAGAACCTTATTCAGTAATATTTCCATTAATATGATAATTAATAATTAAATCTACGAGTACACAAAAGTAACTCTGTACTAACTCTATATGAGTATTAGGTAACTATTATAATTCAATGAAAGTAATAGATAAATTGCAAACTGAAAAATAAATCATCACATAAAATGTGGTCATATACTGTAAAACTTAATAACTTCTTTAGTAAGATACATTATATCGAGGTACAAAGCAGAAAACATTTTATACTTACGACGTAATAACACTATATTCACCATAACAAATCAAACACAATAATATATATATTTTCCCATTTATATAACTTATATATATACATTGATACTATTAAATATATATTTTTATGCAGTTTTACTCAATAAATAGTTGATTGATGTATTATTTGATTAATAATATTTTATTATTATATTAAATTGCTAATTACGAGTGTATATGCATTTTAGGGATGTAATCAATAGTTGAAATAAATTATTGTAATAATAATAATATATACAATTATATTATATTATCACCATAAGTGTCATTACAGAAATATCTAAAAACTATCTGGATTATAATGGCCCGGGGGCTACTTGTTATGAACGATAACATTGAAACAGATGTATATATATCATATATATATATATATTATGAGAGGGTTGTAAACGTGATTTACATAGGATAGGTGTATAGTCGCAAAGTAGTTAACGTAAAATAATACTAAACGTATATCCATCAGGTAACTAATATATACGCAGTTGATTGAGTATCGTGCACTGTTAGGTATATATATCGCTATGAGAGCATGACATTTTACCACCATCCCAGGAACGTTAAATTATTTATGTTAACTATCGATGTCGCTACTACATTAAAGTATGGAGGACGTAATAAGCGACGTAATTCAGCTTTTACGTTTAAGTTAGAGTGACTATATATATATATTAAATTAATATTATATATATATATATATACATAGGCAAATTATGTACGTATAAAACTGTACTTGTATTATGTAACGAGTTAAAGAATTTGGCTGAGGTATTTTTATAATTTATCTGCGTTCTATCTCAGCTTACTTCAACATTCTTCGTCTCTCTCTAATAATGCGAATGATATAAATATGATTTAATATTGATGACAATCTGATGAGAAATATATTATTTAATCATCTAATATATATATAATTTAAGCTAGGTATATACCCAGGAGGTCGTAGTACAACTAGTAACTGCGAGTTAGTACTCGCTGAGCTCTAATTTACATGCGTAGTACTCTTATCGTGATGTGAAAGCTGCGTGCATTCTTAATAAGTTCCATACGTATCATGATATAGTGGTTCATATTTTATTTTTGATATTTATTATTGTGTGCAGGTTTCAGATGGAAAAAATTAATTACTATGTAATGTCAAAAAAATATTTACTATTAATTACATGACTATTCCCGCTGGAAGCTAATGGTCAACTCTAACACCAAAAAAAATTAATTATACAGAAATGCAAGAAAGTAGCATTCGAGAATTTATCATCGGGATTGGATATACGGTAAAGTGCGTTCGCTTTCCTATATTGCACTACTAGTAGTGCTCCATTATTTATTATATATATATTTTATTTTATCCGATCTTGTCTATTTAGCCACGAATATCTTATGTACTACATATATATATATATATATATAACTATATAATAAGAATAAATTATAAAATTTTTGAAGAAGTATCACCTTGTTACTTCAACATAAATAAACCGTATTCTCAGTATTATAGCTAGTAAATATCACATGATACCGGCCGAAGAACGAAAAAAAATGCTTGAGTAGTCCGACTGAGCTTCTTCAATAATAACAAACCATATAGTATATTATATAACAAATCAATTGGGTACCACTGTATGTGTGTACCTCGACGTGCAATCATACTGAATACAAGTTTAAAATATATTATATATATAACGATATATTATATATATCTGGCATAGTATATATACTTTCGCGCGTATATCACTAGTAAAAATTTGCAAAAAAATAATATAAGATAATTACCATTTACACTAGATGGTGAAGTTATGTATTCAATTATATAAGATATGCTTTTCATACGTGCATTATAACTAGAAATGAACTGGAGTTTCGTTAGATATTTGCTAAAAAAACCAAACCAGATAATAATTTCATTGTAAAAATTCTAAAAGATTTAGACAGACACTTAATATTCCGACTAAAACTACAGTATAAATATCAAAGATATAAAATATTAAGCTATTAAATGTCTATCAATGTAACATTAATATATTAGCCCAGTTTGAGTGGAAGCACATCTAACGGGTAAATAAGCCGGGACGTTCCCGCTAGTATAACCTCGCTCACCCTACTTTCTCGTTAGACTTGATGCGACTCCATACCGTATTGATGTAACAGTATAATGGAATTGTAACCGTCCTGGGTGAGGTCGAAAACAGTCTCCAAGACATGACATCGAGCCAGCACACCACGTTGTAACACGTCACGATATTTGCAAATAGCTTGTGGAGTGGGGCTTCGGATCTGCTCCATAAGTGGTTATACCCAAGAGTAATGAACTTTCATCAGTTAACGCGCTAAATTTGTATACGGCACAATCCCTGCAAACGTTACACGGTACGGGCTCTTTGCAAGTGAAGAACATAACGTTAGAGGGGATAGGTAATAATCTATATTGATGCGGAATGCCGGGACCAATTTAGGTAGGTATTATGCTTGATAGTAACATATATAATAGTAAATATCGTAGAGTTATTTAAAATATTAAATCGTTGTTCCATTTATATAGCATACTGATGGGACGGCCTAGTAAAAGTAATGACCATGAGTTATAAAAATATATTAAGGTAAGAGTCAAAACATACACGATATCTAATTCATGAGCATAAAATAAACACTCACGTAAAATTACGTTTTTAACATTTCACTCATACAAAATTACACCAATGAATAAAGCGCTTTGTATGTATTAGATATAGACCAAAAACATTTCCGCTCTAGAAATATGATTGGAAATCAAGAAACTGTTTCCAGACTTAATCAGTATTGTGCTGAAGGTTATCATAGAATTTCTCACAGCATATTAGAATCTAAATTATAGATTTCGTTACTGAAGCGCGTATCTGTATGATTGTTCAAAAGACATATGTTTTCTCTTATATTATCGCAAACTTTGGTATTAGTATAAATATACACTGTGAGTTCGTAACCGTCCTTCTTATCTCTTTCTCTCGGAAAAAAGTTAGAGATGTGCATTGCTTAGTTCTCGGAACGGATGTGTTAAGGCAGATGTGGGAGCATTAAAGTCGGTTGAGACGTGTTCTTTGCTGTGGCTGTATGGGACTGGCAACATAGAAATCAACAATTTTCCTATAAATGATAAAAGTTGGACTGTTGTCGCGGATTATATCTACCCACATGCTAAATTTCGCTTGAATTCTATTAGGGTAGAACGTATTTCATATTAATGTTATATAGACATGTAATAATTATATTATATATACTGATATTAATTTGGTAGGATTATCACAGCGAATTAAATGAGCTGTATATTATCACTAAAACCTTAGCAGAGTGAAAGGAAAACGTACAGCCTATAATAATGTTATTTGGAGTAGAATAAGAATTGTGGTTTGTTTTAGAAAAGCAAAATAAATTTCATTGTATGATGCATGAGAAGTATTCAGAGTGGTAAATTTAACTTCTATATATCATATTCTTACTAACACACATATATCGCGATAATAAATCATACGACTGCAACTTAGTTGATCAATCAGAAATTACATTCACAATAGCTACAGTTATTAATATATAAAATAATAAATAAATTAATAGAGATATGATATTTGTATGCTGACAGTAATATTATATATATACTAAATGTTGATCAAAATATTTCAATACGCTAATACCTTAAAATCCACTATCTGCACTAATATAATAGCTAATTTCATTAGTTAAAATTATCATCTTGACTAATCAATATCAATATAGTATAATAAAGTAAATATTCACACTAATTGGCCATTTATGGAAATTGACATTATCATAGGATTCTCTAGAAATATAGCAATTGTATCGATTTAAAAAGTATATAATGCTTATATGTGATAGAGTGGGGAGAAATTTACAGAGTTAGAAATAGCAAAGGTTATGTAGAAGAGTTGGAGGTCAGTCTATACACTTATCAGGATTGACTACTATTATAATCATGAGCATATACCTTATATAATAAGGTGTTAGACAAGTCATTTAAAAGTAAATTATGCAGCGAGTTATGAGGCATCTCTTATAATTTATGACACCATTGGAATACGTACTTACCATGAGATTGCTCAGTGAGGTATTGAAGAAAGTTATATTTTAGAACAATTTGGATGTAGCTTGAGTAACTATACTTACGTATATAATTATAAGTATTCGACATATTCGATTTAGGAGCAAGCTCACGTTCTTTTTGCATAGACTATATAATTTAAAATATAAATAATGTAAGTAGTTAAAGAAGACATCAACTAAACTAAATAGAAAAATTTAGAGGTATGTTTTGAAAACTTTATAAATGACATAAACAAGTCTATATAAGCCAATTTATCCAGTATTAAACTTTATTTCATAAAACCGTATGCATAAAAAGTATCAAACGCTCCCATTGAATTTGTTTGCTCAGTTGTTTGTAAAACCAAAATGTATTATATTATTATATTATTATAAGTAAATATATATATTATGTCATATATATTGTTATATAGTAGAGTTTTAAAATTTATAAATATTCTATTACTAACTTATGATAATAATATAATACTACATTATATATATATATATATAAGCAATATAAGCCATCAGCTATACCCTAATTGAATTATGATATGTACTCAATATATATATGTTTGATTATATATATAACTTTAAATGGGCAACTAGGTGTGTATCACTTCTTTTAAGTTTTAGTGTAAATGTGATTTGCTAAATTCATGTTTCTTAATTTTCTTACTTTAAATAATAAGTAATTATCACAACCTCAAAAATATACTGATGCCTGGGAATTTTTATCCACTACAAAATATATCCGGATTTTATTAATCGGAAATACTTTGTTGTAGAACTGCGGACCCTATATCAACCTCAATACATATTAATATATTTGAACACTCAGGTGAACCAATATACAAGTAATAAAATTATCTTAGTCTATCGAATAATACAATAAATAGAAAACTTATTTTATTCATACATAAATACTAAATTTGAAAATAAAATAAGATTAGATTTTTCTTATCTCTATATAGTGATTCAACAAAACTCGGGCACTAGTTCGGAGATGCGAGTTATACCTGAGATCTCATGTGGTTGAGCTTCCGGCGGCAGACATAATTATTATATATATGAAGTGTATTTTCAAAGTACGACATTTTGAAAAAAAAATAATAAGTTTTAAATATATAATAACAATTTCTGTAGAAAAAGAAATAAATGTTATAATATTGATGCTAGAGAGCTCAATCTATTCAAATAAAACTTTTTGAGAAAAAGTTTAATATAAAGAGATTATATTGTAAATTTTTAACTCTTCCGAACTAGGAAATTTTACCTGAGAAAAAAACAGGGCGGTTATTTATTTTAAAGGATATTAGCTCACAAAAGGTTTCGCTGGCGAGCCTGCCCATGCAGCGTGAGGAAAACACATAATTGCTACTTCAAGTTAACAATGTACCATGGACGACTTATCGCCAATGCCAGATGACAATAAAGTGTGATGCTATGAAATGAAGAATAAAGCGTAATGTTGACAAGTCCAAACATACACAATTATTACTTACATCAATGTCAACAATTATCATCAGAGATCCTTTGTTTATGTATTTGTGTAATGTGTATAAGAGTAGTTGAAGCTGTATTAACATTAACGTCGCTGTGATGTAACTGCAACCATCTGTGCATATATGGTATATCATTATTTATATTGATTTTTTATTTTATATTTATATACAATTTTAAATTAGTTATTACTAAATATGTAATAAATTGTAATTAATATTATATATATATATATATATATATACTTAAATATATATATATAATTATATATTATAATTAATTAATATATGATAATATATATAATATTAAAATATATATATATTAATTATATATATTATAGTATGATAATATAATAAATATATATATATTATTATTATATATTATATATATTATATATATATATATATTATTATATATATATATATAATATATATATTATATTTAATATATATATATATATTAATTAATATTATATATTAATATATATATTTATTAATATTATATATATATATATATTATATATATTTATATTAAATATATATATATATATATATTTATATTTTAATATATATTATAATTAATTTATAATATATTAATATATCAGTGTATTAGTCTTTTATGAATATAAGCTCTTATGATAACTAATATATATTTATATATAATTCTATATAATAATATATATATAATATATATCACATACTAATATAATAATATAGTATATATTAATATATATATATATAATTATATATATAATAACTAGAGTAAATATATTATATACTGGTACATAATAGTGGTTGCAAATGTTACTTTTGCAACATATACGGGTGTGCACACCATATTTGGCACTGTCGGAAGTCCGGGCACCCATACAAAAAGTTGAAGTCTAAAATCGTGTCTTATTAAGAAAATGTTTCGTACTGCAGGTTTTGGCAGCCGCAGCAGGAAAAATATTTGAACAAAGACGTAGTACAACAAGTAGCAGCAATCAAAAACTTATATATTTACCTTTTTCACATGGAACCTAGAAGACCTATAATTATAGATTTTTATTATTAATACGTAAAAATAAAAATGGAGCATCTGACATGATAAAAACTCGATAAAAAATTTAACATAAAACAGAGCCGAGAGAAAGAGCGGGAAGCCTGTACTCGGGAGCGGAGCCGGAGCCGGAAGTGTCGGAGCTTAGAGATTGATTTAAGAGAGAATTACTCAGTACCCTCTCAGCTCTAGGTTGTATGAGAGCTGGAATCATCCATATTATATAATAGAAGGACGAACCCGCGATCTTATAAGATAGTTAATCAAGAATGGTTTCCCGAAACCTCCTCCGAGCACAAATTATTTTAACGGACTTTCTTTTCATTGAGACAACAGAGTTGATAAAATCTCATCCATGACTCCTGGTTACAGATGAGGAAAAGGAATTATAACCATGAAAGAAAATGTCACAAGTCGACATGATGGTATAGTATGTCTAAGCGTAGTATTTTATGAAATTTTCGCATACGTATATGTTGTAATTTATGGTCCAGTTGTGTATGGAATTATATTATTCATACATGGTAGATAATAGATATAAGGAACTGATTTATATAGAAGGATTTGAAAACAATCTAATATTTAATTATTTGCCTTACATTAAATAACGAGAGAGGACGAGGTTAAGTATATATTCACTTATCAAGTAGCAGGCTTAACCCTCTTAATCAATTCTAGTCAATGTTCCCGCTGGGTATAATGTGAGTCGATCTTCATTGAGAATAGAAGAAATAGGTCATTCTAAGTCATTAAATGAGGCATTTTAGATCAAGCTTGTAAACTTACATTATATTATATTATATAATATAAATATAATATATATTATATATATATATAATATTATATAATATATATATATTATAATAATATATTATATATATATATATAATATATATATATATTAATATATATATATATTATATATTATATATACTTTATATAATATAGTATAATATTAATAATATACTCTATCCTGGATTTATTTGAAGTGATTTCAGAGTCAATCTTTGACATTTCAAATCATTAAGGAATGTTATTTAAATGTAACATTGAGTAAAATATAATTAAATATATATAATATTATATATATATATATATACTATATATATATAAATAATTATATATAAATATATATATATTAATATATAATATATTATATATCTAATTATTAATATTTAATATTAATATATATTATATATATTAATATATATTATATATAATTATATATATAATATTATATATTATTTAATATAATAATATATACTTATATATATATATATATATATAATCAATATACTATAATATATATATTATTATAATTTATAAATATATATATATATATATATTATATGTATTATATAAAATCATAATATTAATAATTATAATATATTAAGTATATATATATTATTATATATATCCTATATGTATATCAGTTAGGTCTAAATAGGCTTGACATCTACAATTTAATCTTACGAGACGGCAAGCACTACAGAGTAACCATATCACAAATTTCCTTATTTTATTTATTTTTTTCTTTCATTTATTTCTTCGAAAACTATTTAAAAAAAATAAATATATTATAAAAATTGTATTTAGCACAAATACATTATAGGGTAGGCTCGAGCCGACCGGGGGACAGAGGGGGGTGAACGAAGTCTCACCCCGTCGTCCACTTCAGGGAAGGCCGGAAGAGACCCCGCATAGATACTCCTGCCATCAATTATATTATAGCGGTTTATTAATCATCTAGTATTGGAATAAATTTATGCCTTAAGTTAAAAATAATATACAACAAATATAGGTGAAAGGGATTAGATAAAAATAAATATATAATTCTTAATATTTTTTTTTTAACTATAAAAAAGGAATACCATATATTAGGGTATAAATACACGACAATAAGATTGGCAGAGTAGTATTTGGTAGGTAGGACGAACGGGGGGATGAGTGTACTTCGTCACCATACTCATCTGTCCACGAAAGTCGTCTCGAATACATCCTTAAATACAGATTAGGTATGTATTAATTATCATTTTTAATCAAATTGTTTTTTTATATGATACTTCTAAAATATTGTCAAAATAAAAATAAATAAAAAAAAAAAAATAAAAATATAAAAAAAATTATTTACACACATAAACCTTTATATATCATATCTCAAATAATCAGTTAAAGTCACTATGAGCTCGTAATATATTTAATGTCTTATATAAATTACATTAGAAATTTATTGCCAAACTTTTTTATGATTAAAAATAATAAAAAAAATACATAAAAAAAAAAAAAAAAGGAAAAACAAAGGAAAAGCTCAGAATTAATGTATACTTATAGAGTACACTATATTCAAGACATTATCATATACACTTTAAATACTGATTAAAATTTAATAAAATAAAGTTAATTATTATTAATAATTTATTAATTATTAATTTATATAGGTGTAATAAAACTTTACTTATTATATATTATTATTTACAATTATTATTATTAATTAATTATTATTATTAATTTTTTCTTAAATTATATTATTTAATTATTAATTATTATTATAATTTTTAATAATTATAATTATTGTCCTAAATATATTATTATTAATAATATTAAGTAACAATTTTGGGTCCACATTATTTGGAAGAAGGGGCAAAACTCTCTTTAACAAATTGCCACCCAGATTTATTTATAACAATATTATAATTCGATGCTCAAGAGGATTGCTAAATTATATTTGGTACGATTTCACGGTAAAATTTAAAATTTGTATCGCCTACAGTAAACTAAAATATAAAACAACGCATCAATCTATTAGGCGTCTATTTAAAGCAATACAGTCATTGTCTGGATTGTTAACAATTCTAATAAATATTGCGTACTATCTATATAAAACATAAATATTTTAAAATGGGGATTTATTTAAATATTATGGTTAAGATTAATTTTTTATTTACCCTATTATTGTATGTGTTTAGTGGGAGGGTGAGTGCGTCAAATGTGTGTCAAGATAGAATTGATAGGTAATTTTCTGACCTAATCACACTCAATAAAGAGAGATATAAATAATGTATACTCTAAAGAATAATTAGTAATATGTATAGTACCTGTTTTATTTAAATTATATATTTATTCATTTAATTACTACCTTATCTAGTATTATATATATATTAATATATATATATATATATATATATATATATTAATTAATATATTATATATATATATAATATATTAATTATATTATAATTATATTATTAATATATTATATATATTTATATAATATATATATATATATATAATATATATATTATATATAGTATATATATATATATTATTATTAAAATATATTATTAAAATATTATCTTATATATTATATATATAATATCTAAGTAGGGTAATGATAATAGTGATATTATAGTATATTGAGTTTAATGTTATATAAGTGATAAATTTATGTGTAAGTATATATGTTGTGATACCCGTCGCGTTATTATTCGCGTAGGTCTATAAAAAATTTAGGTAATAAGTAATGTTTACAACTTTTAATGGGTTTATAATAATTGGTTGTTTCACAGAGTGATGTAGAGGTATTAATAGATGAATTAAATTAAGAGGTATTAAAAAAAAAGTATAATGAATAAGAAGTCTACAATAATATTAATTTATATTATATAATTTAATTAATTAAGATTAATATCCTACATCTTTTATACTTTATATTATTTTATCCAAATGTGGATTTTGCACCTATTTTATAGAAGAATAAGTTGTATTAATTATATATATATTAATATATATATATTATATATATAGTTTATATAGTATATAATATTAATATATTTAATTTATATTATAATATTATATTAATATATTATATATATAGATATATATTAATTTGTATATAATATTATATATATAATATATATTAATAGTATATATATAGTATATATTAATATATATATATAATTATTAATATATTAAATATATAATATATATTATATATATAATAATTTCATATATAATATATATATATATTATATTAATATATATTATAATTTATAATATTCAGAGAGTATAGAGATGAGAGAAGAGTATATATATATATAGTAGAGAGAGAGATGTAAATAGAAGAGAAGAGAAGAGAAGAAGAGCAGAGGAGAAGATGAATAGATAGAGAGATGATAGAAGCAAGGATGTAAGATGATAAAGTAAGAAGATGTAAGCAAGGAGAGAAGAGGATGAAGTAAGTAAGATGAGAGAGTAAGAGATGAGTAAGGAGAGTAGAGAGTAAAGAGGTAAGTACAGAAGAGATAAGTAAAGTAGTAAAGAAGTAGAGAGAAGAATGAGAGCCAAGGTTAAAAGGGCGATATATCAAAAAATATATAATTTATTATGTACGATTTTGCTACTTTTATTAATTATAAGCTTTAATAATTCCAGTTTTATGTAATTATAATTATATTTTTTAATATTATAATGGGCATAAAATTTCACAGAATTACAGAACGTGATCAGTAAAATTATCTCGAAAAGTATAAAAAAAAAAATTATTAATTTAAACTAGGAAAATGAAAGCAACATTGATTTAAAAGTAATCGTCTGTATATTAAAGCTTATTACTATATATAGTACATTAGAATGTAAAATAAAATATAAAAAAAAAAAAAAAAAAAAAAAAAATTAATTAATATAAAAAAAAAAAACTCGAAGTACGATAATTTACAGTAAAAATCAAAATAATTATACATCATTTATGGAATCAGCGTAATATAAAAGCATATATATATATATATGATATAATAGTATATATTCGTTATTATACGTTTCCCCCCCTCTATTTAGATCTACCCTACATAATTATGGTCATTACGAGCTACCCCCGTATTATAAATAAATATTTGAAAGTTTCAAGAATGAAATTAATAAATATTTATACTCATTAAGGGGTGCATCGAGCCGATGGGTATATGAGGGAATAATCATAGTAGTTGGGGGGACGAAGTCCCCCCCGTCGTCCCACTACTAAAAGATAATGGCTATCATGAATATAGAAGACACCTACACCGTAACTACCTGGATATCTTAAATATGGCGGTCTACCCTTGGTATTATATATATTCGTATTAGTATTATTAATTTAATAATCTAATTACAAAACGACTTTACATTCTGGTAATATACTTTATACGCTGATTCCAAATATTGAATATATTTATAATATTATTTTTTATTAGTATATATATATATACTTTTCGAGTTTTATTTTTTTTTTTTTTTTTTTTATTTTTTTTTTTTTTTATTTTTATTTTTTACATTCCCTAGTAATAAGCTTTAATACGCTATAGAATTCCAAATATAAGTATTTAAAAATGAGAGACTTTAGACTTGACCGTACTGAAGCTGGCAGATTAACTTTTCGAGAATCATAAAATGTAATAGTAAGTATTAGTTAATTGTTGCATTTTTTATGATAATGAGAATTTTTTAAAGTATTAAAAAGTTTCAACTTAAGATTTTTTTAAATTTAAAGAAAATAGAGATGAAATATAACCTACTATATTTTCTTTTATATTTTTCTTTAACAAGGCATATTATATAGTGTTGCCGTGTTAAAGAAGATTACTTTAAAAATGTAAAGTACTAGCTAGCGAATAATGACTATATAACCAAAAGTAAAATTTTTAAAGAGAAAATGTAATTTGATAATGTTGAAAAGCCTAACAGTCTCTTTCAAGGGAGAGACTGCTAAAGCAGAATTAAAGAAAAGTACATGGGGGAAAGAAATTATATTGCCAATAACCCTCGTTAGTGTAGGAACTTAGCTTTGGCGGTTGTGTGGTCGCGTGTGTTTTTTTTTTCCTTATACATTATTATTCGCTGACATCGGAAGCTTCCTTTCTTTTCTCATCCCCCTTTACGATCATAATTTTTTTAACTACTATCTCAATATTCCGTATTGTAGTTTATTACTATGAAAGAATACATTTATTTAATGCAAGTCATAATGTAATTTTGAAATGAAAAAATTTGCTTCTGGACTTCAATCTCACATGGCATTAAATGTCGCTTTTTTCTTGAATTATATCGATTGCTTTTCCTGTTCGTAAGTTGATAAATTTTGATGGAGGTGTAGAAATAGCATGATGAAGTATTGGTTCTATTGAATCTTTTTTTTAAATATAACGGCGTGTGTAGTTAGTTTTCTTTACTGTTTGTGTGTTGGTAGAGGAGGGTGACTAGTGTTTATCAGGAGAAAGTTTGGATTTTTTTTTTTATAATTGGTATGTGTAGTTTTTCTTGCTATTACCCTCCTCATAGATCTATTGTAAAACCCAAAGGTATTAAATATTTTATTAGGTTCTTTCATTTTTGCTAGTACTTTTCGCGCTTCAGAACCAAGAACATCATTGAACTTCAGATTGTAAGATATGCTGCTGCTAGAAGAAACTACTACTAAAGATTTTGTAGTACCCATATTCCACATTATAAAAATACACGGTTCTCTAAGCCACAATTTGCTTTAATTGTAAATTTGTTCAAAACATATACCAAGTATTTTCATTCCTCTCTGGTTTTGTACCTCTAGGCAATTTTCATTTGTTTAAGATCGATCACATCTTATACGTAGGTAGAGTATCGACATTACTAAAGTTCTATTAATGTGGCACAGCTAAACAAATGATCATCATTGTGAAGTCTATTGAGACTAACGCTGAAGATAATATATTTGCATTACATCAACCAACTCTACAACCACTTCACCTCCGTAATATTCAGTGCACTGATTTTTTTTATCTGCTGTACCTTACTAACACTTTTCTCCTTACTTGTAGGACTGATGGTTGTTTCATATTTATCAACATAATTTCTGCTTTCATCCATCAATCCCCCTCTCCCCCTTTTTAAATCTGGAAATTGTGCCTAACTAAAAGGAGTAAACTCTTGACCTCGTTAATATTAGGCTTTCCAGCACTGGTGATGTACTAAGTTAAAAAATTATTCAGGGTTTTGAGTTGGAAAACTCATTATAATCAATTTGGTTAATTAATATAAAACTTGCTTAAAATAGCAAAACAAAAAAAGTTTAAAAATGAATTCAAACATTTTACTACTGGACTCCACTTAATTTGGCCAGACTCGCCGAGTCCTAGACATCGTACATCACTGCCCTGGACTTTTTCCATGAGTGCTGATAAAGTTCACTTTGTACATCACAGTTTAGCTTACTTTTCTAATTCTTTTTCAGTTTCAGTTTTTTCATGTGTGTTAAGAATTTTCTTATTCAGTATTATGCTTTTTCACTTTTAGTTGTATCAAGTCATATTCTTTTTTAACTTACCTCCTGGCTCTTTCATATTTGTCAAAAGTGCTTTATTTTTCAGTGTCAACTTTACATGAGGAAACTAGTGAGCGATTCCAATGCAGAAACTCGCAACTTGTAGACAGATTCTTTTTCACCACGTCTTTTCTATTTTGTCTTATTCCATAATCAAAAGTATCATCTTTGGAAGTTGCATGTTTTGAGTTTCAAGATTTATTCTTTTTAGATCTTTTGAAAATAATCGTAGTCTAAGTGACATATTTTTACATTCTATAACTAGGTTTATTTTGTCATCGGCTTCAGTGTCCTTTATTTTTCTCATCTGTTTTGGTATTTATTAACTCATGTTGTGTTCTAGATTATATTCGGTGTTTTTTTATATGTAGAGAACTTCTGAAAATAATTAAATATATTTGTTGTTTCTAGCTGGAAGGTTTGTTTAAGTTGTTAAATGATCAGATTGTAAAGTATTTTCCTATTCAGAAAGTAAAATTTCAATATGCATGCTTTCGCAGTAAAATTATTTGAGATTGTCCCATTTTTCTCCATCAAAATAGCAGTTTCATAGCTTCGTCTGGTCTTATTTGAAGATACTTAGACACATTTATACTTAATTTAAACATCAAAATCTTTTGTCTTGGTCTCGTGTGACTGTCAAAATAAGTCGGTTTCTCAAATGTATTTCAAGTACGTGGTCAACTGAATTGAGTTATTGCAAATATGGTAGTGAATCATCAATCAACTCAGAAGATATACTGTGGATGGAAATCTTTTTATACTAATTTTTTGTGGTTAAGCTACTTCCACTACACATAATGTAGACCAGATAACTCTTTTTTGCTATACCGACACATTCAGATATTAAGTCATTTCGATCGTTTGTATAATTGAATGGTAGTCGCAGATGTAAAATAGACCAATGTTTGTTAACTGATGTTGAAAGATAATAAAATAGACCAATGTTTGTTAACTGATGTTGAAAGATGTAATAAAATAGACCAATGTTTGTTAACTGATGTTGAAAGATCGGAAAATAAATTTAAATCGAACGTACTTCTGTATTCATTTATTGTTCTTTGCATTTTTTGAAAACTCCTTTGCTTGATGATGGTGGTACTCCAGTTGAAGTGTATTATTAGTGTGTGTACATTTTGTTAAGGAAATTGAAAATACATGGGAAGAACATGGTAAATTACATTTTATTTTTATTTTTTGTAGGAGAGCAATTTTAATTTGCGGTTATATCTTTAAAAGCTTTATCTTTGAGCCTAACAAGCTGTTTCCCATTTCTATTATGTCATTGAACTATATTATAGTTACCAGATGATATGAAAATTAGAAAATTCAATGGATTTACCATGTTTTGTCTCTATGGCCTTCATATGTAAAGGACTCCTACTTTTAAGTAGAATAAACTTGAAGCAGAAATAATATGAATCTAAACTCGGAAAGTTTACATTTATAACTTTGTAAATACTTAGCGATATAGATTAAATTCATTTTCCCTGCATTTACAAGTTTCAACATGTTTGATGTACGTTAATGAGAAATCGTGTTAAAACATCGTATGTGAGAGGCTGCTATTATATACCGTATATATATATATATATATATATATATATATATATAATATATATATATATATATATATATATATAGATATTATATAATATATATATATATATATATATATATATATTTATTATATATATAATATATGTATGTGTGTGTGGCGTGAGGACGTGGCGAACTTTGTACATTTACTCAAAAAAATATATTTATATACCCCAACATTTTCAAATCTCACAACACAATGGGGTTTATTGTCTCACAAATTTTGTGGGGAAAAAAAAGATTGGCAAACTTTATCTTAATTATATATATATATATATATATATATATATATATATAATATACTAATATATATATATATATCTATATTAATTATAAATAGATAATATATAAAGATATTAATATATATATATTATATAATATATATATATATATATATATATATAATACAAGAGCAGTAATTGTACCTTTATATAATGATAAAGGAAACTATAAGGAAATTAGTTTGAGTGTGGTAGGGATGGGCTGATTGGCGAAGAACGAGGTGCATTTAGAGTGGTAGAGAATGTGTTAATCAAATTTTCACATTGAAAATAAGAGAGGAATGATTTGTATTTAGGTTTTATTGACTTGTGACAGGATTAATATGGAAGTTTTGTGGCAGGTGTTAATGATATATGGTGGCGGTAAGCTTGTGAATGGAATCAAAAGTATGTGTGACGATAGTGAAGCGTGTGTAAGAATAAATGAAATGGAGCTGAAAGTGATTGGTTTAATATTAATAGTGGTTTGAGTCAGGGATGTGTTTGTCTCCTTGGTTATTTAATTTGTATATGGATTGGGTTTAGAAAGAATTAGAGGTAGGGGTTGTAGTGGAAGGTGCCCCGCTTATTGTACGGGGATGGTATGGTTTTGTGTGGCGAATCTGAAGAGAGTTTGGCAGGGTGTGTAAAAGGAGGTGTTTTAAAGTAAATGTAGATAAGAGGGGTGATTTTTTTTAAGTGGATGTACAGGGACCTCCACAGCGCACAAGAATGCGCCTATATCGTGTTAGTAAACTAACGACAGTGGGATTCCAAGAGAAGGTGATGGTAGTGAGTAAAAAGAGTCCGCGGTATGAAGTCAAGTTGGATTGTGAGCAATTGGAAAAAGTATCTTGTTTAAATATTTATATGTTGGATGAAATGAGAACGGATGATGCATAGTGTAGTAGGAAAGTATCTGATGCAATTAAATCCTTATTTGATGTAAAGGGACTAAGTCTTGAGTGTGCTAGGCTTCTGCATGAAGGTATGTTGCTACCTGTGTTAATGTATAGAAGTGAAACTATGGTATGGATCTTTGGTGCAATGTGTTCAGATAGACAATCTTAGGGGGTGTTAGATGTGAGAAGAATTGATAAAATGAGGAATGAACGTATTAGGGAGTTGTGGTGTGAAGCAAAGTGTAAATGAGAGTATATTGAGAAGATTTGCTCATATGGAAAGGATGGATGATAGTCTGTTGGTTAAGCGGAAGTATATTGGTTAGTGTGCTGGTAATTGACCAGCTATTAGATTGAAGAAAAAGTGGATTGAGTCGGTAGAGGCGAGAAGAAAGGTTCATAGTAGTAGTGAATGGCAGGATTTTGTGAGGGTGTATGGTTGTGGGCCGCCTGGTCCAAGGGATGAACCCTACATTGACGAGATACCACAGTGAGGGTCCGTTGCAGTCTCATGAAGCCCTAGGGATGAATTTTTTCCTACTGCGCGGAGTTCTAACTTAAGATTAAGAGGAGAGCGTTCTTTTCGACTTACATCATGTTCTTCTACTACTATTCTGTTTCCGGTGTTTGCTGCGCACCTCGCCCCCAATCTGGAGAAAGTATATATATATATATATATATATATATATATAATATATATATGATATATATATATATTTATAATATTAAATAGATATAATATATAAATATATATTATATATATATATATATATATATATATATATATAAAATCTTATCTCATCTCTCATCTTTTATCTTATCTTTTATCTTATTCCCACATTGGGGATGAGGTGTATATCATACACCGGAATTGAAAAGTAGTAGAAGAAAATGAGCCAAGTCGAAAAGAAAGCCCCGCCCCTTTTACCGTCCCCTTTATACCCTTAAATGAGAACTCGTCTTATTCAGAAAATTCACATAGGGTTTCATTTGATTGCGACGGACCCTCACCGTGATATCTCGTCAATGTGGGGTTCAGTCCCTGGGCAAAGCCTATAACCATACCCCTTCACAAAAACCCCGCCATTCACTCCAGTTATGCACCTTTCTTCTCGCCTCTACCAAACTCACATTCCTCTCATTCGGGCATTCCTTTACTGACTCAATCCAAGTTTTCTTCGGTCTCCCAACCGACTACCATCCATCCTTTCCATATGACCAAACCTTCTCAATGTACTCTCGTTTATTCTCTTATTTACGACATTCTTCACACCACATAACTCCCTAATGCAACATACTGTAATGTAACATAACATATGTACATAATGTAACATATCCTCATGCAGAACCCAAGCGCACTTAAGACTTAGTCCCTTAACATCCACCAAGGATTTAATTGCACCAGCCACCTTCCTACCATTCACAACTTTCCTACTACACTCTGTATCATCTTTTCCCTTCTCATCCCAACATTACTGTATATCCTATTTTTTTGTTGGGATACTTTTTCCAGTTGCTCGCCATCTAAATGGACTCCACACCCTGACTCACCTCAACAACCACCATCACACCTTACTCTTATCTACATTTACTTTCAAACCCCTCTACCAGTCCTCTCAAACTCTTTTCAGATTCGCCACAGAAAACCAAATCATCCAAATACAATAAGCAGGGCACTCTCTTCCATTCTCCATCATTCTAGCACCTTCTACTGCCACCCTACCTCTACTTCTTTCATAACATCATTCATATACAAATTAAATAACCAAGGAGACATAACCACATCCTTGACCTTCACTCCGCTTTCGATATTAAAACAATCATTTTCAACTCCATTTATTCTTGCACACGCTTCACTATCGTCATACATACTTTTGATTCCATTCAAATGCTTACCACTAACACCATATATCACAAACACCTGCCACAGAGCTTCCCTATTAATCTCGTCATACGCCTGTTGCAAATCCATTAAACATAAATTCAATTTATTATTCTTCTCTCATCTTCTCAGTCATTTGTTTCAATGTAAATATTTGATCCACACATCCTATCAATCATTTATTTCAATGTAAATATTTGATCCACACATCCGCTAGGTTCTACCACTTCTAAATGCACCTTGTTCTTCACCAATCAGTCCTTCAGTCACTCGACTACTCTTTCGACCAAAATACCAGCATATATCTTCCCTACAGCACTCAATAAACTAATTCCCCTATAGTACCTACAGTTCCCCGTACCCCTCTTACCCGTATATAAGGGTACTACTACTGCTCTCCTCCAATCCCTTGGCACTATACCCTCCATAAACGCTTTGTTACATAACTTCCAAATAAATTCAATTATCATCTCTGTTCCATTCTTGATAATTTCACCAGTAATATGCCTGCATATTTACCATTCTTCAGCTTTCACTCTACCCATTACTTCCTTTTTACTAATTACCTCATCCCAAAAATAC
>JABUQX010118557.1:0-15000 GCA_015478945.1 Trachelipus rathkii | reverse complement strand
TTCATTTATATAGCATCAGGGTATTCATATAGGGAAGAATAACTTATATATATATATTCGGACGCTTTATGAAATATGGAATAGGGTTCCAAAAGTTATTTTAAATGATAGTGTGACATTTTTATAACATCAGCTTCTTATAATAATTATTATTATTTGGTAATATAATATTTATTAATTCAATCTAATTTATATAATTATTTACTTTAAAAGATAGTGAATGTAAAACTGTATTGAATTCTACTGGTGCTATTTAGAGAATAGTTAAAAAAATTATATTACAGATTTTATAAGGCGAGAGAATTGATTGCAGATTCAATTCTCTATAAAAAAATAAAAATTAAGGTTAATCGTGCTTTTTAGTAATCTTGAGAGATTCTAATACAATGTTACCTATTGGCCTCCTCATCTATATATTTTTTTTCTTAAACGTAGATTCCTGTTGAATGTGATCTCTGATAAATATAGCATAATAGTTTTGTGAGAAAAAGTAGAGTTAAAACCTCGATAGCGTAATTGCTTATCTGGAAACTGATGTGTCGAATGTCACCTTTATTAAGATTATTTAGAGGCTTTTGGATGGACTTTTTTATATATCAATTTAAGAGTGAGTAGTTCTAAGATATTTCAAGGTTTCTTTGTATTGAAATTCTGAGTCGAATTTCATAATCTACTTTTTTTTTTTTATTTCGCTAAAGTAAGAAAGAAGCAGTCATCACCTAAGTCCTATATGCGTCTAAGATGACTAAAAACTAAGTTTATATTAAATAATCTGTATTAACCTTGTTAATCTTATAATTAATAAATATTTATACTATATATTATTATTATAATATAATTCACTAATAAAAATAATAGGACATGATAAAATTTGACTTAAATAATAGTTTATTATATATTATGTTTTTTATTTATATGTGTGAGTAACTGTTGGAGCAGCGAGTAGATAAATAATACCTGTTTAAAAATATAATATTAATTATTCGTTTTATGTATTTAATTGTGCATGACATTTAAAATTTTTCAAAAATGAAAGGAAATCAGAGTGAATGATAGATAATAAATATATAAACATATAAATACAGATTTAATACTATGTATTTGATAACTCTCTTTATTCGTGTGATTAGGTCTTAACTAATAATGTTTCCACTTATAAAAATTTTATATATCATTTACTTCAATCATAAACGAAATTTAAACTTAATTAAAAGCAAGTCATATACTCATATTTTATGTTTTGAGGTAATTTTTTTGGTATTATATATTTTAAATTATCTCTCTCTACACTCGTTTTATTCAAAACAGTTTTTATATATGAATATATATAAGAATACCGCTCTTTTATAATATAATTGGTGTAATTGTGGTTTATGATTATATAATATATATATAATATTTCTATCAATAGATCGAAATTACTGTTATTACTCATATTTTATTTTATTGTATATATCATTATATATAATATATTAATATATTTAAAGTATTATAATATAATTTTAGTACTTATTTATATAATTTTATTATTTAAAATTTTATATATATATATTATTTTCAGCTTCTTATATTTTTCTCCATTGATTATTCATGTACATTTATTTTATAGTTCATCGCAGGATTTAATTTTAGTGTTATATATATATATAATATTTTTGAGAATGCATATATTTATAATTTATATTTTATTATTTAAATTTTATTTATTTATATTTAATTTATAGTAAATATATATATTAGTATATTAATTATTAATATTATATTTAATTTAATATTATAATTATTTATATATTAATTATATTTAGATATAATTATTATCTTTTTATCATTTAATATTAATTATATTCTAATTATTATTATTATTATTTATATTAATTGTAATTATATAATTTAATTATAATTTATTATATTATAATTTAATTTAATATATAATTAAAATATTCGTTATATTCTTCTTATATTATATTAATTTTAATTATTATTATATATTATATATTTAATTATAATAATATTTATTATTTATATATATATTATAATTTTTTTTTCTATAATTTATAATAATTTTAATTATGTAATTTATTTATATTATAATTTTATTATATGTAATTATAAATTTATATATATTTTTTATATTATTATATTATATATACTATATATTTATACTATTTTATATTATTCATAATGATTATAAATTAGAGATATTATATTAAGTATTATAATTATATTAATGATTTATTTTAAATATATTTATATATATAAATATAGACTATTATTAATTATTCTAAATGAATTAAATTATTTAATTATTAATTATATTTAATTATTGTTAAATTTAATTATAATTTATAAACGAAATATATTGATTTTTAATAGTTAACTTTATAATTATTTTATAATAAATATATAATTATTAATAATTTAATTTAATTTTATAATTATATATGATTTATATAATTATATAATTTTATTATTAATTATATTTATAATTCATTATATTCTATACCTTATTTAATTTTTATAAATATTATATAATATTATATATTTAATACATATAATTATATTAAGCAATTATTAAAATTATTATTTATATTATTATTATAGTATTTATATATATAATTATATTATTATAATATATATATATATATATATATTATATAGTATAATACGTTACAGTAAAGAAATAGTATATATATGCCCAAGTAGAAAAAATCTTAAAATGAATTTTTTATCAAAACTTCTACGATATACTTATTGCAGCTATCTCTATTACAGCAACAACACAAGATACTACAAAATACAGCAGAATTACTCTTACTAACAATCAAATAAGAATCATAAATTATTATGAAAGAGAAAGAGTAATAATTCAAATTCAAACAACTGATTCAAATATAAAATACAAACTCTTGAAAATACATACCCAACTATAGTTAGTGATTAGATAAAAATATACTAGGTACATAAGCTCAAGTTATCTATATAATAAATTGATGCTAATATATATAATGATCTATAACGATTACCCATAGAATAAAAAATGAAATAATATCTTCTTAATATTTTACATTCATTTATATCAATAAATCAAAAAAAGCTTACTATTAATAAAAATAGTAATATATAATATATATCTATATACTTATATATATATAATATACATTACCTATATATGTTTGCCTAATATACCCCATAAGGTAAATAACACTCTCAAAAAGTATACTAAATATATATATAAGTACTTATATAATTAATTTAAATTTATATATATATAATTTATACTATATATTTAATTATTATTATATATTATATTAAATATATATACTTAAAGATTTATGTAAATTTATTGTTTGATTATTATATTAATTATATTATATAATTATATATAATTATATATAATTAATTCATTATTTTAATATTCATTAATTTATAATATATAAATTATTATTTATATACATATTTATATATTATTATATATTAATATACAATATATATATATATATAAGATACAACAAATTTCTGGAATATATTGTTATATTATATATATATTATAGTTATTATATTATTAATTATTATTATAATTATTATTAATTATAATTATTATATTATATATTTATATTATATAATATATTATATATATATATAATTATTACATTTATTATATATTAATTATATATTATTTATATATTATGACTTATTAATATTAAACAGCAATTAAAATGTTAAATGAAATATTTTATATTATTATTATTATTATAATAATTAATTATTATATATTAATATTAAATACATTTATGATTAATTATATATATAAATATTATCACTTAATTATCTATAAGTTAATAATATACTATATTTATTTATTTTATATATATCATATTTATATTAAATACATAATTATTATATATATAAATTTCGATAATTATTGTTACATCAAAATACAATTTCTTATTAAGTATTATTATATATAAAATTTCTATATTAGTTGAATGGATTTTCTACATTATTTTGATATGATTAATATTTATCATAATTTGATATTTTTTTTATCTTTATTGTTTTATAATTTTATATATTTTATAATTATTATATTTATATATATTATTATTATATATATATATTTAATTATATATCTTATATCTTATACAAATTTATATCATATTATTAATTATATACATAATTGTTAATATCTATAATATTATTTATTATTATTATTAAATTAATATATTTATAACATTAAACTATAATATAAATACAAATTGTGATCATTATTGTTATTGAAATTTTTTATTAATTGTATTTTTTTATTGTATTTGAAGGAATGAAGTGAGATTATGAGCTATAACTATAATTATACTCCAAATTATTTTGTTGTAACTTTTTATCAATATGAAATGTTAATTTAATTATTATTATATAATTATTAAAAGTTATAATATTATTATATTAATTTATTATTATATTAATATTAATTTATAATTATATTATATTTATATTATTATTATATTATATTTATTATTATTTTTTTTGTTGTTGTTGTTTGTATTTCGACTATTTTTCTCTTCTTTATACATCTTTAGTTATTTTCATATGTAGATTTACAAGTGCTAACTGATTTTATTTGAAATAGTATATATTCCATTATAAAATATATAGATATGAGTAGGGGGTGAGTAGGTGAGGTGGGGTTACAATATACCTATGTCTGAGCTTCTCATATAACTTGTTCATTTATATTATTATCATAGTGAGATATTTTAATCTATATATATAATATATTATTTATTATATTAATTATTATTTATATATATATATTATAATTATTTATTATATATAATATATTATTATTTTATATATATAATTATTATATTATATAATTATATAATTATTATTATATTATAATATTTAATTTTATTATTATATAATATATTTAATTACTATTTAATATTTAATTATATTATTATAATATTATTATATATTATATGGTATTTAATTGCTTACTAATTTTTTATGTACTATAATTACTCATAATTGTTACTATATATATATATCACATATGATACTTATATTATTATATAATTATAATATATATATATTATTGTTACTATTTAATTTTATATATAATCAATTGTATATTACTAATTATAATATTTATACATAATTATATTTATTATTTGTACTATTACTATTTATTATGCATTATTTGTACATTATTATTATTATTTTTAATAATATTATACTACATAATTTATATATATATTATTATTTTTAATTATATTATAATTATTTATTATTATAATTATTATTATAGATTATTATTATTTATA
Source organism: Trachelipus rathkii (assembly GCA_015478945.1). Classification (NCBI taxonomy): domain Eukaryota; kingdom Metazoa; phylum Arthropoda; class Malacostraca; order Isopoda; family Trachelipodidae; genus Trachelipus; species Trachelipus rathkii. The sequence continues at coordinate 9,676 of JABUQX010118557.1, read as the reverse complement.
TTTAATATATATAATATATAATATATTAATTATTTATATAATATAATATATTAATTTTATAATTTAATATTATAATTTAATTATTTTATTTTTATATTATTATATTTATTATTATTTTAATTTAATTTATTATATTATATTATTTATTTATCATTTATATCTTTAATATTACATATATTATATATATATTTAACAATATACTAATATATATTATATAGTATTATTTATAAGGTTATCGATTTATTTATATATATTTTTGAAATTAATATTACATATATCTATATCTGTTTTAATTTGAAATATTAATATATATTTATAATTATTGTTAATTATTTAATATTATTATAATTTGCTATTGATATGAAGCTTATAATTAATTTTATAATTATATTATTATATATATTACATTATATATATTATATATTATTATTATTATATATATATTATTATTCAATTTAATATTATATAGTATTTATATAATATAATATAATATATATAATTATTATTATTAATTAATTATTAGATATATAATTATTATTATAATATATATATATTAATTTATTATTATAATATATTATTATAATTATATAATATTTAATTTATTAATATATTATTATTTATATTAATTTATATAATTTATACAAATTATATAACTAAGATTATTATTATTTATTATTAATATTATTATTAGTTATTGATATTAGAGATTATTTATCATATTTATTTTATATCCTTTCTTAATTATTTTAATTAATTTAATTTAATAATCTCAAATGAATATTATTATAAATAAATATAGTATTAATTAATAATAATAAAATCAATTATGTCTGCTTACTGCTGATTATGTCCACACAATGTCGTGCCTTTGAGACCCGAAATATATATATTATAAATATACATAATTTTTTTTGGGTTTCGGGTCTAATAGGACACGACACTGTGCTTATGCATTTTAGATTAGTAGACCCACTTCAGATACTAGGGAAATTATATTTGTTATTATATTAATCGCACATAATAAACTGAATATTAACAATTCCAAGTGAGAACAAATTAAATAACATGCTTATATTCTAAATCGTTTCATGAAATGATTCAAAGGTAAATTTAATTTTTAAAATACTATAAGAATCGTTAGTATAATATGATTTGAATTTATAATTTATATTTACAATATTATTATTTAATATCATTATTTATATTATTATTATTATTATATATTAGATTATATATTATAAATTTAATTATATTTAATTATTATTATAATATTAATTATATTATTTAATTGCTTTCCTGGCATACATCAGATTCTTACGTTTTTCAAAGCTTTTATAAGGTATAGTTAAATATTATTATTTTTTTTTAATTATTTGAATAATTTTGTATCTTAATAAGAATCCAAAGTTTTGGTATTTTTGTCATACAGTCTTTATTATATTAATTAATAATTATATTTTATTTATTATTTATATTTATTATTATATTATTATTTATAGCTAAACTCCTGTTCTATATTAAAAAAAAGATTATAATTATATAATATTAATTTAATTTATTATAATAATTATTATTATTATTATTATTATTATTATTAATTTTATAATTATTTAATTATTATTATATTTAATTTAAATTAATTTATTATATTATTTTATTTAATTATATTTATAAGTTATTATAATTATTATATTATTATTATATATTAATAATTTAATATACTAATATTATTTAAGTATTTTATTTGTTGTAATTAATTATCAAAAAGGATAATATATTAATAAATCTTTATTATTATTCATTATTATTATTATTATTATTATTTAATTATTATTCATGTATTACAATTATTATTAATTATTATTTAATTACTTTATTATATTTAGAAATTTAACATAATTGTTCGGCTTTATTTTTCATACATTAATATAATAATTAATATATTATATTATATATTATTTTTAATTTAATTAGTATTTACTTTTAGTCTTCACAATTAAATCGTAAATAATATTATTCTCTAATTTCCATATTTAATTTTCTATATTTTAAACAGTGAACATTACAACAGTATCTCACCTGATATAATCATAATTTAACTATTTATATTTTAAAACTTCCAAAATGCAAAAGACTTCAATAAAGAGAAAAAATGCCTACGCAACATTAAAACTAAACAACATTTATAAATTTATACAAAGCTCGATACTCAATATCATCAGTTAATTAACTCATATTAATACCACAAAACTACACTCATAAATCTATTCTTCCTTCTTCCTTAATAAGGATACTACCTTTCAGTTAATACATATTGTCGTATCACCTAAATTCTCATGTATCTAAGTGGAGTCTTGAGATCTAGTATGGTCTAACGTATTAATTTGGTTTACAAATGTAGACATACCAGGCACCGCTTTATTAAATCTCTAGTAAAATAATATATGATACATTTATATCACCAAAGCTAATAACTCTCAATAGACATAATTATGTAACTCTGTATATATTTATCAAAGTCATTTTTTAAAATTTTACGTATCTTTATTATAATGTGATCGTGAAATAACTGAAATTAATAACTAAAAAATAATTTGAGCTACTTACATTAAACATCTTAAACCAAACATTAACATAAAGTTTAACGCAGTTCATTATGATTAGTATTATAAATATAATATGGAAATAAAACTGTTATACTATTTATAGTATATTATATTATCTTAAAAAAGACTTTTAGTTAAATAATTCATTCATTGTTATATATAGTAATCGAATAAACATTATTTGAAGATGTTCTTCCTTTAGCGATCGGCGATTGATGAACTAATAAGTATTAATATAATTTAAAATCATATACCCGTTTTTGTAAATAATTTTTCCAGAGGATTTTTAAGAAATAAATTAAAATTGAGTGGAAAATTAGTAAAGAAATAACATTTACGTTGATTTGGGTAACTTAGGTGAAAAACTTTATAATATTAACTAATTATACCTATAATAGAATAATTTAATTATGTTACAAATATGAGATGATTACTATTATTATATTTTATTGATTATTTTTATCATATATATTTATATGAATAGATATACCAATATATTATCTAATTTATTATTATTTAATTATTTTATATAATTATTATATAATTAATATTAAATAATTTTTTTATATATAATTTTATCATAATATATTATTATTATTTTATTATTTATTATTATATATTATATATTATTAATTTATTAATTATTTTATTATTATTATTTAATATTATTAAATTATAGGTATTATTATTTTACCATATATTTAATTAATTACATTTTTTTACTATATACTTTAATTAAACCATTAGATTTTATACATAGAATTATGGAGGTTTCATTAGGAAAAATTTGGGATTTTTAGATTTATTAATATGGATAGAATTTGGAAGTTTTAATTATTAATATAATTACTCTAATTACTCTTAATTATTATTATTATTATATATAATTTAATTTTATCATTAATATTATTGTATTATTATACTATTATTATTTATTAATTTACAAGATTGTTAATTATTATTATTTGTTATTATTTATATACTTATTAGCATGCAATTTTAAATTAAATTTATAATCTACATTTAATTTTAAATATATTATTATTCTAATTTAATTAATTATATATTAACAATTATTATTATTATTATTGTACTCATTATTATTTAATATTATTATTATTATTATTATTTAATATTATTACTTTATTAGTATTAAATTTAAAGTTTAATTTTTAAATATTTTATATTAATTTATAAATATTAATATTGAATTATGCTCAAGGTATATTAATAATATTTATAATATTAATTTATAATTATTTATATATATTAATATACAATTGTTAAAAAATAGGAGAGTTATATTAATATAATTATTATTTATTACATTATTTAATAATAATAACAAGTTATAATTTTATATTGTACTATATTTTTTCTATAATTTGCATATTTATCTAGTATATTTTACATAAATTTATATACATTGTTATATTATTATTATTATTTTTAATTATATATTATTATTTTATTACCTAAATTATTATCTATATATTTATTATTATTATTATTTATTAATATATTATTACTCTAAATTAACATTATTTATTATTTTATTATATAAATCATTAGTGTATTAGTATTATTATTATAATTTATATATATTTAATATTATTATTAATTATTATATTATAATTTATTATTAATTATTTATATATTATATAATTTATATATATAATTATTATTGATTATTATTATTATAATTATTATATATTATTATTATATATTATTATAATTTATTATATTATTATTTAGTTATTTATATATATTAATTAATTATTTAATTATTATTATTATTATATTTTATATATATTAATATATTATATATTAATTATATTTAATTAATTATTATATTATTTAAATGATTCATTAATATTATATATAATTAATATTACAAATTATTGTTACATTATTATTTAATTATTATATTTAATATATACATATATTATTATTATTATTGATCTTTATATGTAATTTCATATAAATTATATATAAATATTTCAGTCATTTAAATATTAAATAATAATTATAATTAAAATATTAAAATGTATAATGTAGTATTAATATTAATGTTAATAATATATTAAATAATCCATATAATAACAAATCGTATTAACATTTACGATTTCATAATCTTATAGTACAAAAATTATATCTATATCATATAAATTTGCTCATAAATTTATATAATATTTAAGGAAGATTCCTGATAACTGTTAAATTAATATTATATCTAAGTGACTAATTTTATACATAATATTATTACTATTCTATTATATTAGTATATTTAATTTACTTAATTATAAATTCTTAATTCTTTATATAATTTTATATATATATATATATATTTTATTATATTTATATTATTATTAATTATTTATATATATTATTATACTATATTTAATTATTTAATTATTTAATTTATATATTATTAATATTATTATATTATATTATTTAATTTCTTTAAATTATATACGATAATTATTATTATTTAATTTATTAATATTTATCAATATTATATTATTATTATTATATATATATATATATAATTATTATTATTATTATTATATTATTATTATTATTATTAATTATTATTATATTATTATTATTATCATTATATTATTATTATTTATTTATTATTATATATCAATTTATTAATAATTATGATTATCTATATATATAAATATATATTCTCCATTATTGACCATTTCTCTAAGAACTCAAACAGTATATATATTAATTACTCTTTGTGATTTGTATATTGTTTATAATCTTATTTTTAATTTATTATTTCACACAACATATTGAAATTCGTACAATATTGATCTTTATTGTTTCTTAGTATTGTGAGATTTAGAGTTTTGTTAATTATTAATTAAATATATTATATTTGTCCAGTTAGACTCTTATTGAAGCAATATAAAAGCATCATATGTCACACTTCATTGTTGGAAATAAAAAATTGATGATTGCTAAGATGATTGATAAAATATTGTTATTTAATTCCAATATAATACATAGTGCAAATATATTTTATTTAATGTTTTTCCCTACTCGTTATGTGTTCTTGAAAATTGTAAATTTTTATTAATTAATATCAAATTTTATTTTTCATATAAATCATTGACTGGAGGAATTTTAATTTACATAATATAGTTAAAGATAGTATTATTTATATTTGTATTTATATTTATTATGATTGTGTTATAGTATCCCTCTCAATAATACGCAAATATTTAAATAGCTATGGTAAAGTTTTATATTAGATTTCTGTCTTTATTGGTTACAGTTCTTTTTGTTGATTATCTTTGTTATTTATTTCTAATGAAAAGCTGATTTTGTACTCTCTCGTATTACAATTAACTTATTATTTTAATAAAAAAATATTCTTTACTTATACAAATTTTCTTTGTCATTTCATTATAATCTTTTATCTCCTTTCTTATTTATCTTCTTTATTCCACTGAACTCTTGTTCTCTGATTTAATTATTATTTATTATAAATAAAATAATACTCTCTCAACTTCATTTGCCTATCTATATGTGGTTATGCACTAGGATTGTTATACTCTTTAGTGTTATTGAATATGACTGGAATTCTCGCTGATGATGTTGTGTATTTGACTTGCCATTAATCTGATATCAATGTTGATAGTGAATGACATTTAGTCATCTCTAATTTCTTCTCTTATTTATAAATTATTGTAAATAATATTTATTGCTATCTATATATAATCAATATTTTCCTGTAAATTATTTTCAAAGAATATTAATTATTAATTTGATAAATATATTTGTGTCTATTGATGAGTCGTATATTCATTTTGAAATCTCACTAAAATTATTCTATAGAAATATCTCTATTTTAAGTACTCTATTTTATGTACTCATTGTAAATAGTGCTCTTATTGAAATTTATTAATAATATTAATAGCATTTCTATATATAATAATAATAAATATTAATGTTAATTATTAGAGTTCTCTCCAAGATTTAGTTATAACCTCTCCATGGATTACTCCGTCATTTCTATACCTCTAAACGTAAAATTGCCGTGGACCAAGGTTGGAGAGCTCACACTGAAGAGCCTCTCCCTTCATTGTTATTTCTCGGCCAACTTTGTCGATTCTGCCCAAGGATTGCTCTCTCACGAAATTCATCCTACCCAATGCAACAATACACATAACTGTTCTCAAGCTGCTTTTCGTCCTAGTCAGCTTCTGGATTCCTTGTACTTACGATCTTTTTTATTTTTTGGTCCGACGAAGACGCCGGCTTGACTATTCACGAAAATGCTTATATCCACGAAGTGCTCACAATAGAGTGTGATAAAAAGAGCTGAATAGCTCCTTATATAATCTAAAGCTTATGACAAAAACTTGTTTTCAATAATATATCCTATTTATGATTCCCCAGTCCCTAATCCATAATTTTCTAGGAGTATCCATAACAGAGGCTCCCAATTTGACATTGTTTTTCCCTACACTGAACAGCTATTACATTTTTCCTATCAGTCAATTTCGCCTTTTTAATGCTTCAAAACACGATCCTGCTGTCTCAGAGACAAAGGTAACATGGAACTTTAGTAATAAGCTACGTACCTTGAGTACCTTCATGATAAGGGGTAATCCATTATGAATACTTCATGATAGGTTATTAGAAATTATGTCTTAAATTCCAAGACACTGCAATAGCTTTACGCTTTAGTTATATTATATAATATTATATATATATATTTGTATCCTCTCCTCTTTGAGTTCATACAACAGATATGATATAATGCCTAAACATGACGATGCATAACAGAAATGTACTGATTGATTTTGTATCGCATTTTCATTAACAATTTAGATTTCTCACATTATGAAAAGAAACTCCCAGCGTGTCGAGCACTCTAACAAGTTTTTATACTATAACTCGCGATCAGTTATTTGAATCTCTCACTTGTACCAAAACTCAAAGCTCTCTCTACAAAATACCTTGTGCTGAGGGACTAGTGTGAAAAGAGCGTGCTAGCGTATGAGATATAAATGTTGGTATCATGATCATATCTCATGGTACATGAGCGATTTTTTACAATAATTATAATTAGTTAAACTATTCCAAGTCACCTGAGAAAAATAGACTTTCAAATTTTTGTGAATTTTCTTATTTGAAAGTTTCCTCCCCCCCACTTCTTTACTAAACCAGTACTCTCGACCTCGAAAGCTTGGCAAATGACTTTGTGAGACCAAGATCTCTCAAAACATTTTGTGTTATGTGATTCCTCTCTAGAGATTTAGTGTCCATACACATTAGGAGAATGTTTTCTCTCCTCATCCTTATCTATATCATTTTAGTGTTATACGCTGTACATTGCGACTCCGTCATACCCTTCTAAGAACGATTATGTCATATACGTATATACTTTCTTGTGGAACAGCATTGAGTGGTGTGTTACCCTCTCTTACGGTATTTTGGTACAAGTTACTGTGAGATTTCAGATGTTATCATGAGATGAGCTCTGTGATTGTCACATAGAAATGAACGTGAGAATGTTCTATATTAGAGTAATTAATCAGACAGGAATTATTTCGTAACATTTTGTATTTATACATGGTAGATATTGTAAATGCATTCATTTCGACTGAGCGATCAGGAAATTTTTATCCTATCTCATTTCTTTATTTCTCTCCTATCTCTCTTCTCTCTCCCTCTTCAATCTTTTCCTCTATGCGATAACTCATCTCATCATCTCTCTCTCTTGTCTCTTCTATCTTCTCTCTCTGACATGATAAATAGGCTCTGTATAGATATATATCCGTAAATACTACCTCATAATTAATTTTTCATAGTGAATTTATTTATATATATAATCCTTTGTTTAATAATAATAAAAGTTTCAAATAGAATAATGCAGAATAAATAATTAATCATATATTTATAATAAAGAAAGCATATATACTCCGTTATAAATTAATTTTATTCATCCGTTGTAATGTAGGTATTTCAAATAATATATGTTGTTGCCCAACCACAGTGAGTGTAATTAAAATCTATTAGAAAGCCATGTCTCATTAAAATCGAGGGAAAAATAGTTTTCGTGAACAAAGAATTATACTGTGCGATAACTTCTTTTTAATCAATTATGGGCTTATGAGTATAACCTTCATCAAGAAATTGAGATTTATCACTGGCCTTATTCAAATATAAATTCAACAATACCTTTTATCCAGCAGTAAACTGTCACATGTTTGCTAAAGATGTGGAACATTTTTATATAATGTAGACTTTATAGAAAAAGCCCAGCTTCAGAATTTACACCAATTGTGTCAATCGAATCAATTGAAACTGTCAAGCTCCCAGTAGTGAGTGACATGTTATTCGACCTTTATTTTAGGGCTTTCTGATCTTTTTTTTTTTTTTTTTTTTTGTATATTCTACAGTGTAAGCCTAAGTATTGAAATAATCTTCCTTCTAGTATAATAACCAGTGTTTTACTTAGGAATTTTATGTTGCAATTAAGACGACGGTAATTATGCCTTCTGGACAAATTCCTTTATATGAATAAATCTACCATACTATTTAATGTGAGCTATAAATATCTTGAGCCCCCCCTTCTCCTTATATTCAGATATTTATAAAAATAAAATGATAGGCATTAGTTTTTTGATTCGTTCATGTCATTTTTTGATAAGTATTAAAAAAAATTTATAGATGTATATATATATTATACATCCAACGTTATATATTCAACGTGTATTTGAATTCTTAATAGTTAGAAGAACAATCAAAATGCTCATGTTTAGGAAACCTCAAACGAGTTACTATATATATTTTATAAATATAATGTTTATGTTCTGTTAGAATAGTTCTCAAGGTTTGAATTTCCAGTTTGAATTGTTGTCACGTTTTTTTAGTCATTCAGTTTCCATTACTAAATGCTAAAAATTCGCGCCGATCATATAATAAAGTATATATCATTATGTTTTTAATTCGTCTTAACTTTAGGGTCTCATAAACGAATTTATATGAGATGGGAATATATGATGTTTCAAGACAAGATAAATGGGTCCGGTTCTATTTGCTGT
>JABUQX010118556.1:22500-31673 GCA_015478945.1 Trachelipus rathkii | reverse complement strand
GCTTACTTATATCTAGCTTTCTTTCAAATCGCTTCAATATCGGCTGTTGTTGATGGGCGACTTCTTCTTCGTTTCTGTCAATAGTGGTGTTCCTCAGGTTCTGTCTTATCTCCTCTACTTTATTTCTACTTTTCATTAATGATCTTCTCATTCAGCATCTCTAACTCTATCCACTCAGATTCGATGACTCGACCCTTCATTCCTTAACTCATATCAATTCTACTCCCACTTTTACTTCTAGAATTGTTCTGTTCCTAATCTTTCCATTTTATTCTCTGTTTATGGATAGAAATAACTTTGTGAAATTCAATTCTTTTAAAAACTCAACTTTTACAAATCTCCTTCTCCAAAATACCTTCTAATTTTCCTATCTCTTTCGAGTTCTCTCGTCTCTCTTGTTGACAATATAAACATCCTTTGCCTTAACTGAACAAAAAAATGTCTTGGAACCCTCACATCACAACGGTTGCTAGGCGGCCTCAAAAACTGGGAATTCTGTTTAGACTGTGAGACTTTTCCTCCTTTTCTCAGTTGCTCCGCTATACAAAAGGTCTCATCCGCCCATGTATGAGTACTGCCTTTACATTATCTTGTTCTCCTTGGTTCTCTTTTTGGAGCCACCTGGCTTTTGGGCAGGGTCGAGTCAACAGCAAAAAGTGCTTATAAACTGTTCTGCACTTCCAGTTCACTTGACCCTCTATCTTGGCGGCGTGATGTTGGTGCTTTATCTCATTTCTATAGGTACCGCAGCGGCAGATGTTTTACTCAAGGCATTCACCATCTTTGCCGATGCCTTCGTAGCACAATAGGTGCTGTATCTGCGCAAACACAGTACAGCTGACAAATTTGGTAACTCCAGGCTAGCTTGCTGTGGTGCTTCCTTTTCCCACCACCTCTGTTCCAGTGAATTCTCCATCTTCTGTATTTCTCACTGAACTTGACCTCCCTTTTAAAGCCTGGGCGTCTGCTCATATGCTGCACTGCTGTTTAGAAAAGTAAATTTTTTGAGAGGCCAACCCTTGAATAGCCTGCCCCAGAGTGGTGGTGATAAATTGTAAAAATCTTAGCTGGTGAGCATGGCAAATGAACTGAATTCCTGGCTCCCATCCAAAACATCATTCAGATTATCTGAAAACTGCATTTTTTCTTGAATAACCTCAGATGGATCATATATGTCGCAACCAATAATAAAGCTCTTGGACCTTTTTAAACCTTAATTTAACTCTTTAGACTTCTAGTACCACACACACAAAATCTACTATAGCTCTCTACCACAACTCACTATCAGAATTGCAAATCCTTTTATCCCCCTCTCATTCCTTTCCACAGCAACACAAACACATTTCACACCACACCACTCATTTTCATTTCCTTTCATCTTTGTTTCAGTCACAGTGAGCAAATCAAATTTGCCCTTTCTAAATACATTCATCACCTCTCTCCTCATCTCCTCTCAACATTTATTCCTCTGACATTTCATGGTACAGATACGTATTCATACATTTTCTACCGGCGATAGAAGGGCGCTTTACTGCGATAACGACGTACCTGAAAAAGTAGTGACACAATTCTAAAAGATAAGTGTAGTAGCAGCCAACCTATTCTACCACCTCACTTAGTTTTCTGCCATTTTAATACAGATGTATAAATAAGGTAATTTTTTCTCATATGGATAAGGTAAGATAGAACTAAAGAATGCCCTGTAAAAGAAAGACAAGAAAGTGTTCTAGCAGCCATGAGATAAACTATAAGTCACAGAAAGGCCAACCCATTAGGGGTTTTGTGAATTTTATCATAAGCAAAATGGCAGGTCACCTTTCTTACCACCCCCTGTAGATGGCTTTACTCCAGCTGGTTGGTTTTGTAATAAAACCCCCAAACAGCCTTCTCTTCTAGTTCATCTACATCTCAGATTTTTCTCCACATCTCTTGACGGTCCTTCCCTCTCTTCTCACTCTATCGCATGGGCCATGGAACTGTCGCTTCTCCTTATCTTAACTGGCCTCTCTCCGCAATCTCTTCTCCGGTTTCCTCCCAAAGGTCTTGGGCACTCTGCTCTCCGTCTTCCAGCAAGCTCCCACCTTCAAGTTTCACTTCTAAATCCACCCTAACCTCCTCATTTCTCCTCCTGTCTCTTCTTGTCACTCCTCTGATCAGTCGCAACACGCGCATCTCGCACGCCTCCAACTTGCTCTTTGCTCTCGTATTAAGAGCCCATGGTTCATGCCCATACATCAGTATTGGTCTCATTATACTTGTGTATATCACCATCTTGACTCGTTTCGAAATTGCTCTTTCCTTTAACAATGGGAACAACATTGCTACTGTCCCATTAAATTTCCCAATTATCTTATTTAATTCCAACATTGTGTCGTTTTCCGCGGTATTCCCAAGGTGGTAGCAGGCCATAGGACTATATATATATATAAGGTATATATATATATATATATAGCAAGGTTATATATAGTTATATATATATATATATATATATATGGCATATATATATATATAGTGCTATTACTAGATATATAATTTATTTATTGGTTTATTATTATGGGTTAGATGATATTAGTTGTTAGTTGCTATTGTTATTATTATTATTATTACATTATTATTGAGTTTGATTATTCAAATGATTATTTAAATACTCAATAGTGAATAGACAAAGAGTTTATTTTTAATGATGATCTATGATATTAATGTTCCATCATTTAATATATATATAAAAAGTGTATATATGGCATATATATATATATACTATGTTTAATTATTAAGATATATATATATAGAGAGAAAGAGAGAGAGAGAGAAGTATGATGGCAGGTGATATAAATATATATATATATTGTATGACAAATTTAATCGCTTCATCTTCTGCCATCGGTAAAAAGTCTATATATTTTTCATCGCCGTCATAAATTGATTATTTTGCCGATTAATTAAACAAATATTAAGAATTTTGATTTGAATAATATAAAAATCAATGGTAATATTAATAATAATAATATAATAATAATAATATCAATATCAATATCAATATTATAATAGTTCTTTGTTTAGTGGTATATATATATATATATATATATATATATGAGCATATATATATATATAGTATAAAAGTATATATATATATATATATATATAGTATAAATATAGTATAAATGAGTAGTAGAGTGATATATATGTATATATATATATATAAGATATATATATATATAGTATATATAAATATATTTAATAATCAATTAAACGTTATATCAAATGATTCTTAAAATTATTAAATGAAAATAATAATGTAGTCTCTTTTTTTTATAACAAAATTATTAATAATTCTAAATTAGGTATATTTTTAATTTTCATCCTAAGTTCGATAATACTTGAAATGGTCCACAAACATCTGCAAATAGCAATTCTCCTTGCTTAGTACTATTTGGTCTTTTTCCAAAATTCTGACGATGCATTTTTCCATTTATACATCCTATGCAATTTTTATTATCAAGGTGAGTTTCAATATTTAGTTCTCTTTTGATCAGATTTCTTATGTGTCTTCTATCCTGATGTCCCATTCTTTCATGATATAACTGTAATAGATCCTTTTCTTCAAGTGCATTTATTTCTGGTATATGGGAGATTTTAGCTTTCATTGCAACTTTGAATAGCCCTTCCTTTGGTTTACGATAGCCATTAAAATAGGCTTTTTTGTCTACCATAAAACTACATACACTTGGTTCAGATATAAATTCACTATTTGGATGCTTATCATGAGCTGCCAATACTGAAAATAAATTTTTCTTAATATCAGGAACATACCAAACATCATTCAAAAATAATTGAGATATTTTTCCATCTACAACTGATTCTACTTCAATTGTTCCATATCCTAACACATTTGCTTCCTGACCATTTGCTGATTTTACCTTGACTGAATGCTCAAATTCATTAAAAGTTTTAAAATAACTTTTCACATTTGTTATATGTTTTGTAGCGCCATTATCAAAATACCAATTTTCTCTATCATTTTCTTCGGAAATAAAAACTTGTTCATCTACCGCTAACATAAAAGCATTAACTTCTGTTTTAGCTTTTAAATTTTCTTTATTTTCAAAATTTGCATTTCTTTCTGGCTTTATTTTTCTTTCTGGTCTACCATCTGCAATCCATTTTCTGCAATTTTTGATCCAGTGACCTTTTAAATGGCAGTAATTGCAAGGAAATTTCTTCATTTTATCTTTGGTACTATTTTCTCTAAAATTTCCTTTTATTATTAACGCTTCTTGATTTTCTGACTTAACCTTTGATGCCATCTTATTTGCTTCTGTGCAAAGCCAAGTTACCAGATTATCTATACTTCTTTCTTTTCTATTACTATGAATCATGAGCCATGTAGTTTCAAATTTAATAACTTTAAAATTCAAAAATCTTACATATGAGAAATATCTCTGGCAATGTACCTTCATTCTTCTCTTGAATTTTGACAATTTCTTCCTGAAGATTACCCCAGAGCTGTCTTATTGAAGATAAATTTCCAGCCATGTCTAATTTCTCATTCCATGTGTAAGAAAAAAACTGTGAACAAACATCGTAAACTTTGTTTTCTTCAACTCCTGCAAAAAGATTGTGAAGTTCCTTCCATACTTCATCTGGCTTCAAAAGATTCCTTATTTGACTTCTAATACTTTGGCTTGAGGTTGAAACCAACAAAAACATTACATCTGATTGAGTTTTGTTGAATTTGTCTAATTTCTTTTTGTATGCATTTTTCTCTTCAACTGTTGCTTCAATACTGGGTTCTTGTGGCTTTTCTAATTTACCATTGATTGCTTCTATTGCATCTGGTATACCACTTAGCCTTATTTGCATAAGATGCTTCCAATCTTCCCAGTTTGTCTTACCTTGAAGTGAATCAATTTTCTGCATTGACAAATCCATATTTAACTATATAATAGGCTTGTTCTAATTCTATTTTAGAGTTTATCTAGGCCTATTTCTTAATTCTATTATAGGGTTTATCTAGGCCTATTTCCTAATTCTATTATAGGGCTGACCTAGGCCTACTTTCCATTTTCTGTTTCACATTCAAATTAGGCTTGTTACAAACTACTCTCAGCTACCATGTTAAAGTAGATCGATTCTACTGGTAACAACCTACATAAGAATAATGAAACACTAGAATAAAATGGATATTTTACTAGAAACTTAACCCTATAATACAGAGCCGGCATTTACCTTACCTTGATGAATTTTCCATGCTCCTCATCAACTAGGATATTGGCACGTGCGAAACTATTTTAATTAATCCATTCACATATATAGGGGAAAAAATAAAAATTCACTGTATCACAAACACTGCACTTTTATATAGTGGAGAATACTTGACACTCCCTCAAAAAATGAAGAATATAATTTCCAGGAAACAAAGATGAGAGTAAAGTATTTATATCAATTTTTTAACAATAATAAACAAGACTATGATACATTTTATAAATCGGCCATGTTGCCAGAATTCTTTCTACTGGCATAGAAGCCAAAATAAAATATTCAAAATACAAAATATAATTTTTCATAGAATAAACAATATTCTTCAACAATATTAAATATTTTTTATTGTAAAATATTTATTAAGCACGAATATTATGATATATATATATATATATATATATATATACAATTAAGAAAGAAAAAAAAGAAAAAAAATAAACATATGTTATATATAAAAAAATATATATATATATATATATATATATATATATATATATATATATATATATATATATTATATATATATTAAATATATACATATAGCATAATAGTTTGCTGTTGTTGTTGCTTCTGCTTCTATATATATATATATATATATATATATATATATATATATATATATATTAGTGATGGGACGATTAATCGTCATCGTCATCGTCATCGGCAAAAATATTTTTTTTAAATCGTCATCGTCATCGTCATCGGCAAATTTCACCGATTATTTTGCCGATTAATTGAACAAATATTAAGAATTTTGAATAATATTAAAACTCAATAATAATAATAATTATAATAATAATAATAATAATAATAATAATAATAATAATAATAATAATAATAATAATAATAAATATATATATATATATATATATATATATATATATAAAAAAAATAAAAAAAAAAAATATATATATATATATATATATATATATATATATATATATATATATATATATATATATATATATATATATACCCATTTTGCTTATGGTATGTATGATATCCAGTGCCTAATATTTCGCCTTTCTGTCATGCGTTCATATCCACACTTATCCTCCAGACAACATATCATATATACATACTTATATATCCACACACCCCTTCTAGACAACATCTTACAGACATCCCTATCCCTTATATTCATACGTGAAGGGGAGAAAATTGCCCACATCGTATGTCCTGCGGTCGTAGAAGGCGACTAAGGGACGAGTAAAGTTAAAGCTTGGCTGTCGTCATTCTTTACGCCTTGCCAGGAATGCGATGGACGCCTGAGGTGGCATAGCAGTAAGCGCTCCTTCTATCCTTCGGCGAAAATGTATAATGAATCGCATCTGTATATGAAATGTCAGAGGAATATATGTTGAGGAGAGGAGAAGAGGAGAGGTGATGGATGTATTGAGAAGCAAAATTGATTTGCTCGCTGTGACTGAAAAAAAGAGAAGAAAGGAAACGGTGAAAATGAGTGATGTGGTGTGAAATGTTTTATGTTGCTGTGGAAAGGAATGAGAGGGGATAGAAGGATTTGCAATTCTGATGAGTGAGTTGGGTGGTAGAGAGCTATGGTAGATTTTAGTGTGTGAGTACTAGAAGTCTAAAGGTTAAATTTAAGTTTGAAAAGGTCAAAGTATGTGTGGTTGTAAACATATGATCCATCTGAAGGTAATGTTGAAAAGAGTACGGTTTTCTGGGATAATCTGAATATTTTTGGATGGGGGGAATAGGAGACTCAGTTCATTTACCACATATCTGCCCATTCAAATTTTTTACAGTTGTCACCACTACTCACGGGGCAGAGCTCTATTCAAGGAGGGGGTGTAGAACTCTCAAAAGAATCCATCTAGCGCAAATTACGCATATGGAGCACAGACGCAGGCTTTAAAGTGAGATTAAATTGTAGGAAATACAGAAGATGGAAGAGAAATCACAAAACAGAGGTGGTGGGAAGAAGGAAGCACCACAGCAAAACTAGCCTGGAGTTACCAATTTCAACACAATACTGTGCGCAGAGACAGCACCTATTGTGCATGAAGGTTATGTCAAAGGTGGTGGCACGCGAGTGATAAGTTCCCTCGTGCACTTGCCGCTGCGGTACCTATAGGATACAGATAAAAAGCACCCAATATCGCCTCAAAGATAGGAAGGTCAAGTGAACTGGTGCAGAAGGTTGCAAGCCTTTTTGCCTTTTACCTCGACCCTGTCCAAAAGCCGGGTTAAAACATAGCCCCCTCCAAGATATGAGAGCATTACTCCATAGCTGGGCGGATGAGACCTTTGCCCTACCAAATCTGCAGGACGTAGAGGCTTCCAAGACATTTTTTTGTTCATGTTAAGGCCAAGGATGTTTATATTGTCAACAGGAGAGACGACAGAACCGTCGAAAGAGACAGGAAAGTTAGAAGGTATTTTGGAGAAGATTTGTAAAAGTTGGGTTTTTAAAGAATTGAATTTCACAAAGTTATTTCTATCCACCAGCGAGAATAAAATCGGAAAGATTAAGACGAGAGGCAATTCCAGAAGTAAAAGTGGGGTAGAATTGATATGAGTTAAAGAATGAAGGGTCGAGTTATCAACATGAATGGATAGAGTTAGAGGTGCAGGTGAGAAGATCATTAATGAAAAGTAGGAATAAAGTAGGAGATAAGACAGAATCCTGAGGAACACCACTATTGACAGAAAAGAAGAAGAAGTCGCCCCATCAACAACAGCCGATATTGAGCGATTTGAAAGAAAGTAAGCAAAGAGAAGGAGGAAACCCAAAGGAGGGGAGCTTGGAGAGCAGTGACGCGTGCCATACTCGGTCAAATGCTTTGGATATGTCAAGCGCTACCACCCAAGTCTCCCCGTAGTTCCTAAGAGCGAAAAACCATAAATCGGTTAGATAGGAATGTATATCGCCAGTAGACTTCGTGCAACGAGAGCCGTACTGGCGATCGGAGTGAGTTTCCAGATGATCTAAGAAGTGAGTTGAGAAGGGTTTCAAAGATCTTAGATAGAATACAAGTGAGAGCTACAGGGCGATAGTTAGAAGGATCAGAGCGGCTTCCTTTTTTCGGAATAGGTTGGACATGTGAGAGCTTCCAACACTGAGGGAGGGAAAGTGCTAGTATTGAGACATAGAGAATATAGTTGAGCGAGGGGCCGAAGAGATTAGCCTTTTCAGTTGGAGAATTAGAAACACAATGATCAGATCGAATAAGAGGAGGAAAGGCAGATTTACAGAAGTTGCTAGAGATGAAAGATTTGTCAGTAGGAGAACCAAGGAGGTTAGCGCACTTTCCTTTGATGAAAGCCAGCTTGCTCTCGTCGGTGAAGAGTATCCCCGCAACGATTTCTAGCTGAATGAAAATTAGCGCAGAGTGATAGGAGAACGAGAATTTTCCACACCCGATAAGCATGTCTCCAGCCTGAATGGCCAGAGAATAGTCACGATGAACCATGGATTATGAGGAAAGAAAGATTTAGTTTTTAGAAGGAATGAATGAGGAAAGAAAAATTTAGCTGAAGAAGGAATGAACCTGCTCATCCCATCAACGATTACAGCTCCTTCCTTATCTTTTAAATCTTTATACATCCATCATTATTCCTTATTGAGGTAGCCAATTTGCTATCATCTGGAGTATGGAAACCTTACATTTAAGTCCCTGGTCTAAATATTTTATACATGTATGAGGAACAGCCACTTGACCTAAGAAATCGTTACGGACCACAAACATGTCCCCTCATTTCCATTAATAAATACTTTTCATTTTCATTGATTAATTATTATTATTATTATTATTATTATTATTATTATTATTATTATTATTATTATTATTATTATTATTATTGAGACTTAAGGAATCAAAAATTTTGATCGCTAAAATAATTTCGGGAGGTTGAACCCCTGACCCTCCTGTCTACAGCCTTATATATAT
>JABUQX010118556.1:0-17500 GCA_015478945.1 Trachelipus rathkii | reverse complement strand
TAAAGTTGGAAATATATTTATTAAAGTTATTCATCATCCTCACACCCGAATGAAATAAAGCTTAAAAAGCAAAAGTGATTTTTTTTTGAGCGTTGTTTTTTATATTTATTGAAGATATACATTTAAAATGTATTTCAATGGATATATAAACCTTCAAAGATTTTTAATATCATTATTCTATTTTTCAAAATAAATGTACAAAGTTTGAATAAAATAATTACATAATGATTTACATTAGCTACATAGATCTACCTATAGGTATATATATTGTAATCCCCCACCCTTCCTATGAGAAGTGGACAACCTCGTGGTACTTTGCCACTATTGCTGCTGCTGACCACCTCAGAGATCCAGTTTTAGTACACTGAAATTGCTTTATAATGCTCT
This sequence comes from Trachelipus rathkii, assembly GCA_015478945.1. Taxonomy (NCBI): domain Eukaryota; kingdom Metazoa; phylum Arthropoda; class Malacostraca; order Isopoda; family Trachelipodidae; genus Trachelipus; species Trachelipus rathkii. The sequence continues at coordinate 17,113 of JABUQX010118556.1, read as the reverse complement.
CTAAGGCAGTGGGCATTATATTATAAGATGTTTTGTGTTTTTGATGGTTTGAATGGCCTCTTTGGCAGTTGGGGAGCGATCTCTGAGATAACAATTTGTATTTTTAGCAGTGAGGTGTCATGAGTGGATCTGTGAAAGTAATACCAATGTTTGGCAGTCCAAAATTTGTTCACTATTAAAATTTTCAGGTGGGCATTTGGGTACGTGGAAAGTTTCTTTGGTTAATTGTGTGTGAATGCATTTACTAATGTGAGTATTGGGTGGTGGGGTTTTTCAGATTGTTGTACCATAGGGTGAAGCAAATGGGGACATTTTTTGCACTCACTGGTATGCTAAGATATGTGGAAACTCTGTTCTTTATTTTACAAGCTTTATGCTTTTTATCAGGATAGACCAATACTTTAGGAGAGTGTTAAGCATAAATTCAATATAAGGTAAAAACATTGGAAGGTAAATAATAAGGTGTCCCCATTTGCTGCAATGATTTTAGGCGCTGACAAATGGGATACAGGAATTTTTAACACCCCCAAATGTTAAAAAATTATTAATTTTAATCGATGCGTACTAATAATTAAGAATTACTAATTTTTCAGTTCATTTAAATAAATATGTTGTATTCTGGGATGTTATTTGAAAGTCATTATGAAAATAAATTTTTATGCTAAGTTAAGGTTCCTTATGGGCAATTCAAAAGTAAAAATATATAAAAAAAATTAATAAATTTTTCCATTTAGATAAACTTAACATATACATTAATATTTTGAAGGGGAAAAAATTGATACATTTAAAAAAAAAAAAAAATAGCTTTTTATATAAGGTAGGGTTAGGGTGCTTATCTTATGTTTTTATCACCAAAGTTGTTTTTCAGAAAGTATATTTTATTTTCTTACGTAGTACCATTAAATTTATTTCATTACATATTTTTTCCTCGCTTGTCATAAATATCGGGCACACTCAGGTAATTAAGCTTAAATGGTCACTACAGTTTGAGAACGCAGTTCCTCCCTATAACACTTACTTTCACCATTGCCAACCTTTTTCTAGAAGCTTACCAATGTAAAGCACAGAACATTAGAAATATAGAGATATAGGAAGCCACCATTGAGCCATCAAGACACTCCCAGTCAACCCAAAAGAACCAACAACCAAACATGCTCATGCAAATTATCCACAAAGCACCCTAGGGCTTTGTCAGTAACTTACTGTCAGTAGTATACACAAATTTTACAACTAAAAGATAAACCTTAAGCGATAAAGGAGGGTTTATTTCATGCGTTATCTAACTTTCGATTATTCAATATTTTTTTTGAAATTATCGATTATATTAATATCGCGTGAACCGAAAAACCTTTTGGAAATATCGAGAGTTAAAAACAAAGAATGCTCTTCATTTCGGATTTTCACATCTATAAGAATAAGTTGACTTCGCTTGTGTTGTGCAAACTTAAATTAAAAGATTTATTTATTTATTTATAACTTTTAAAATATTAATTTTTTTGTGTTTCATTTAATATATTATTTATAAGAGAATGGCCTTTACAAGTCTTCCTAAAGCATTTTCATTGCATTTTACAAGACCAAAGCGTAAATAAATATTATGGCAAAAATTTTTTAAGGAAAATTAGGTTACAATGTTTTTATTATATTCTAATGACGAAAGATTCATACTAACTAGGGCAAGTAAATATCATAGTATTATTATTATCTATATATATATATATAATATATATATATATATATATATATATATATTTTTATATATATATATATATATATATATATATATATATATATATATATATATATATATATATATATTATATATATTATTATTTTAAATTTAAAGATTTATTTATTTATTTAGTGGACTTTTAAATATTAATTTACTACACAAAACACTCTAATCTGAGGAATGGCCTTTACAAAGTCTGCTTCTAAAGCATTTTCATTGCATTTTACAAGACAAAGCAGGTAAATAATATATTGGCAAAATTTTTAAGGAAAATACGTACAATTTTTTATATTCTAATGACGAAAGATTCAAACTAACTAGGGCAAGTTAAATCACTATCATATATATATATATATTATATAATATATATATATAATATATATTATATTATATATATATATTAAGTTATTATATATATATATATATAGACTAATATAGGGTTGGATTTAAAAAAAAACCGTTCGTTTTTTTAAAAAAAAAAACACGTTTTTTTTTTTAAAAAAAGACCAAGGCCAAAAATTGGTTTTGTTTTTTGTTTTTTTTTTAAATTACTTATTTTTCATAATATATCAAGTCTTTTAGGGTATTTAGCATTAAAATACCGTAAATACAATATGTTAAAAGAGGCATGCAATATATAAAGTAGATTTTAGTACTTAATAAAGTTATGTTAGTGCTCTAGGGGCATATAATTATTACATTTCACATGATCTGAGTATTTATTATTATTTTTATTATATTATATATATATATATATATATATATATTTATATATATATATATATATATTATATATATATATATATATATATATATATATATATATATATATATATATATATAATATATATATGTATATATAATATTATATATATATATATATATATATATATATATATATATTATATAATATATATATATTATATATATATTATATATTATATTCTTCATCTACCGTTTTTCCCCAAGGACTGGTGTAAGGTTGCCGTAACAAAGCATAGTAGAAGAATATGACCAAAAGTCGAAAAGAAAGCCTCCTTTACCGTTAATTTGTAAGGACTCGTCGCAGTCATAAAATCCACCCTATTAGCTTCACGGGACTGCGCGACGGACCCTCACTATTTTAAATCGTCAGTGTAAGGGTTCATCCCTTGGACCCAGGTGGGCCACAACCATTACCCCCTCACAAAACCCTTGCCCATTCTCTCTTATGTATGCACTGTTATGTTCGCCTCTGCAAATCAGCATTTTCTCTCCTTCAGACATCGTTTATTTGGACTCAATCCACTTTTTCTTCGAGCTCCCAGCCAGTCGGTTTTTCAACACCACTTGCCACTATACATCTGGCTTTAAAACCGACTATCATTCATCCTTTCCACATGACAAAACCCATGCTCAACATTTCTTTTCATTTATTCTCTCATTTTACCCTTTCTTCACACCACACAACTGCTCTAATATGTTCATTTCCTCATTTTTATCAATTCTTCTCACACCTAGCATTCGCCCCCTAAGATTGTCCATTGAACACATTGTAACTTTAGATCTATACTTCTTTTCCAGACCATAGTCTCACTACTATACAATTAACACAGGTAACAACCATACCGTCATATAAGACAATACTAGGGCACTCAAACGTTTAGTCCCTTTAACATCACCAACGATTTAATTGCACAGCCACCTTTCCTGCCCATTCACAACTTTCCGACTACACTCTGGCATCATCCGTTCCTTTCTCATCCAACATATACCCTTAAAATTATTTAAACTCGGACACTTATTCCAGCTGCTCACCATCTTAACATAACTTCACCCCCTGAGGACTGTCCTCACTCACAACCATAACCTAAACTCTTGATCTACGGGTACTTTCCAAACCCCTCCTTTTACCCACCCTGTCAAATCTCTACCAATCCTCTCAAATCTCTTCAGATTCGCCACACAAAACCAAATCATCCGCCATATAATAGAGCTAGGGCACCCTCCACTCATCTCCATCATTCTAACACCATTTCCTGTTCACGCCCACCTTCCAATTCTGTCATAAACCTCGCAATCCATATACAAAATTGGGATAACCAAGGCACGACAACACAACCCTTGGCCTCACTCCTCTCTACATTATAATATATATAATATAATAATATAAAATAAGATCATCAAATCATTATTTTTATTAATTTTCAATTTTAATTTTCTTTTATATCATCTACAGTCTCATTCATTACTTATCGTTCATATACATATACTATTTTAGTATTATTTCACTCTATTTTCAAGTGTAAATGCTCTTATCTCTATCCATACTAACTTAATTATATATATATCTACATATACTATCTGCATTAGATCTTTTTACTAATTTATTCCCTAATCTATATCTCTACTGTGACGAATTTCCAATAATATAACTCTTCTATAAATAACTAAATTATTATTCTTACTCTCTTATCTTATTCTATATATTATTTTCTATTATTTGTATTTTGACTTATCTAATTGTAACATCTACTTCAACTTATCTAATTCCTTCTAATTTTATCATTCCTAAAACTGATCACCTTGTATCTATTATTATTTATCTAACCATTATATTATCTCTCTGTGAGCGCGGAGTTCTCTACGGCGCAAGGCTTATCTTTGAACATATTAATTTCTATACCAAAGTGAGAATCAATAATAAAATATACTCCCTTACAAAAATATCTATCTAATTTAACTTATTAATATAATTAATTTCATTTATTTTGATAAACATATTATTTATTCTCAAGTTTTCCATCTTTTTAATTCTCCATCACTGACGCCAGAACTGATACTTCCTCAAGAATTTTCTATTTATCCTACTCAATTAATTACACCTTTACAGTAATACATTAACATCTATTTCTATTCATTATATAATACTATCCTTTAGATTTCTATCTATCATCTATTCTATTTTCTCAATCTATTATATCTCCTATCCTTTTCTCCTTCGTTGTTTCTCTTTGCCACTTTCTGAGCGGATAAAAACCGCATCCAGCTCACTGGCAGACTCAAGTAGAATTTCTTTCAATATATTACACTGCAGTGATTTACCATTCTTTCAAACTTTTATTCACTTCTACATTTCTCCATTTCATTTTGAGTTAAATATAACCTATCTATACACACACAATAAATACCTATAAATTACCTTCTATGTACCTAATTACTACATACTCCAACAACACTATAAGGTACATTAATACCACCCATTCATTATATATACTGCCATATTATACAAGAATTTTATCATAAGTGTTCTTTCCACCACTACCAACTCAACCATTCCATTTTCATTACAGCAATACAACAAAATACCTTCACCTGTTCTAATATTATATTTACTAAGCTAGGTTCCCCTTATAATATATACTAATTATTTTCTATAATACACTTTTCAGTCGTCTTTACCTTTCCTCTACACGAGAAGACTCTGATTTCTCTCTATTTTATCATGTAGTGTATAATCTTGTCCCCATTGACATCTCATACACTTTCCTATAAAACCTCTCTCTATGTATGCATCTCTTTACATATTCTCATAAAACGTTATGAGACATATAGTTATAGGCAGTTCCTCTTTTTTAATTATCTCGTCTCATCGAAAAAAAAAAAAAACTCTCTTATATATATATAACAAACTCCCTTTTCTATTTTTATGAAACTCAGTACAATCGCATTTTCATTTATTTTGGTAAATATCAAGATATCATTTTTCTAACATACATCTTAATATATATATTACTTTTAATATAGCGTGCTCACCTCTTGCAGTTCCATAGCCTACTTCACTTAGCTTTTCATTCACTTACTTCAACTCTACTACTACTATCTAGCACACATACCAAAAATCAAAGAGAAGAGAAAGAAATTTACCAATTGAGCTCTCCTTACCAATCTTGCTAATCACAGATTTAATTCAGTTAGTATTTCATACAACTTGTATTCCACACTTTAAACACTAGAATTAATGTGGATATCTATTTGCTGTAATGCTGCGTGTTGACTTACAGGATATACTATATATCCCGTTGAGTGTTGTAATCTGTAAGAGATTTCAATAAACTGAATATCAACTACTTATCATCTCTAACCGTTTTCAAGCATTTGTCGCGTTCCAGCTCATACACCGATATCCTCTCCAAGTCCAGTCTTTCTTACCTATCAGTATAAGCGTCTCAACTAATATATAAATTGATTAGGGAATCCACTGAGCGCCCTCTGGACTCACAGATGTGTAATTACACCATGTCACGCATAATACGCTTCCAGCTGACTTTACCATACTCCCAAGTCTAGAGTACACATCTGACTTCAACAATCATACGTACTATTGCTTCATCCATTCACAATTATTCAATCATACTGTCCCACATTAGATTAGCAACTGAATTCTAACCTTATTTACTATTCTACTTTAGAGAGATATACATTATGAGTAGCTAACTACTTGATTAATTGATTTTAAAAAGACATATATTAAAGAGCGTAAAAAATTAACTTACATCATCTCAATAACCTTCACTCTCCCTCCCAACAGAAATCAATATCTACTTTTTATATACCTATACCATTCTCATTTTCTATCCTGACACCCCAAATAAATATACCACCTGTATTATATACCTATCTATTTTATTTTATATTGTATTACTAATATATTATATTAATATATATTAATATATATATAATAATTATGATATTATATATATATATATATAATATATATATATATATATATATATATATATATATATATTATTATATAATATATATATATATATATTAATATATATAATAATATAGTATATATATATAGATTATATAATATATAATATATATGATATTTAATATATAAATACTCCACGATTATTTAATCAGTTCATTATATTTATTAAGGTACCTTGTATAGTGAAATTAGGTATTGTACTACTGTATAATTATTTAAAACTTGAGGTTTAATAACATTAAATAAGAATAGGTAATTTTTATAAAATAAAAAAAATCAAAAAAAAAACATTTTGATATTAAATAGACTTTTTGAATGGGGTTCTTCAATAATAAAAATACCGATATTCAATTAATCTCCCGTGGTTAAGGCAACCCACTTTATCCACCTCATAAAATCTAATACCTGGTGTTATTAATATTTAGTTAATGATTAAAACACAGCTTACACCTAAAGTATTATATTATATACATATAATCACATTAACTTTATAACTGCCAGATATATAAATTGAATAAATATTTTTATGTATTGTATTTATAGTATATATATAATATATATATACTAACTTATATAGAATAATGAATTCTAGGCTTATTGTAAATTTTCTTCTCAAACTTATTATAATATATTTATGTCTCATATCAATTAATCTATCATGATTCTCAACGGTGAGTCAGAGTGGGCTCGGCTCGAGCTACGATAATAGTTGAGGGTGGATTTCAAGCGGCCAAGACATGGGGGGATACGTATATATATCTATAACCACCTGAGTGAATGGTGATGAAATAGTTTTTTACTATACTAACTGTACCACTGTTATTGGTCTAAGGTGAGTTATAAGAACACTGCTTCGTCAGACAGACAGCCATTTAAGACACATAAAGAAGCGGGGTTCCAGGAGACCATCCCCGTGAGAAGGGGTAGATTTAAGTCCCTACCTCCGTATATATTAAGTCCACTAGAGGCCGAGAGACCCCTGAATCCCTGACATCGGGTGAGGTACGGTATCTAACCCGTGGGTATTCGTTAGTTTTAAACACCCCTGAACACTACGTGATGCCCATATTATGTTTTGCTAGGTCTCTAAGTCTATTTTTTTTCCTGTGTATACACATAGATAATATTGCCAACAATGTGTTATGCCTTACTGTTTTGGTAGCTGTCGTTTTACTTACTAGTTATATTACATGTCAGCTGATTAGACGATTTATACATATATATATATATATATATATTATATATATATAATAGATATATAATATATATATATATATATATCATATATATATAGTATAATATATTATTAATTAAATGAATATAAGATAATATTAATTAGTTTTATTATATTATGATACGTTATTACTTAGAGAAGCTATATATTATAGTATATGTTTATGAACTAAATTATTAATATGTATGATTAATATTTATATTAAGAAATAAGTTTTTTGATCTATTTATAACTAAATTCCTCACACTGAAGAACGCTGACGAAGTAAATATAATATATATTAGGGGGAGACAAGGAGTGCAGTTACCGCGATTGTAAACTCTAATTATAATCCCTCGGCAAGCGCACATCGCAGGGCGAGAATAGTAGCCGTGAGTGGGAATTCACAACTAATAATATTAACTCACGGGCCTAAGATAGACACCGAGAAAGATCGTCTTATATTCATAGATGATCTATAAGAGAAGAATGTAGATATAAGGAGAGAGATTAAATAGTCATAGTGAAGTTGATTTCAGTAATATATAAAATGAGCTAGATATAAAGAAAGATAATAAGAAAGTAAGAAGTAATATGTATGGTCAGTGAGAAGTATAAGAATATATGAGTAAAGATGAGTAATGAGTTAGGTTAGTTACAGTCGTTTCCCTGGTACTCAAGACACTCTCACATTTATGTAACATATAATACATAGATAATTATTAAGCCCGGCCCCGCCCGGCTACATATTGGTGAGCTGCGATGTTACCGGACTATGGAAATGTGAGGCCCTATATGCTATACAAAGCTTTTATCTGTTTTATATGCTCTACATGTCAAAAAGCCAATAACACCGCTATAAGTGACCTCGATATTTACTAGCTGACCTAAATAGGTTCTCATAAAAATATTGGCATCATTTATTATTATGTATTAACTTTGAGCTCTCTCCTAACCTATGACACTAATATCACCACCTGTTCTTCTGTGGCATATGGGTTACACTATGAATATTGGGCTATAAGTAGTGAATGCCTCAACAAATATGGATATTTAAGAGCTTCGACTATCCTGCTACGAGATTGTTACTGACTGATATGCGATCTGTCATCGGCGATCTTTGTTCTCTCGGCAATAAGTCTCGCGTGTTCATCATTATTTCTTTTTTCTTTTACTATCTGTGCCCATTCATTCTCTGCTGCATTTGGCGCATCCGCTCATAATTGTTGTCGTTACTCGATTTCATAGTTCTTTCTCGCCATTCAACTTGCCGTCGTCGTATTGACTATATGTTTGCGACAATCGTACTCAATACTAGTACCTAATTTTTAACGTTGAATGAATGTACATTAGTTTGTGACTTATTTATGTTATAATTTTTAATGCTATAAATAACATCCCCCTCCCCCCCTTCTCTCTCTCTCTCTCTCTCTCTCTCTCTCTCTCTCTCTCTCTCTCTCTTCTCTCTCCTCTCTTTTCAACTTCATCTTCTACATCTTCTACTCTCTCTATCTTACTTTATGGTGACTGTTCCTTATTATACTGCCTTTCTCTATATCTTATTCGTCTGATCTCTATTTAATAATGGTAATTAGATACATAAAAAGGTACTCAATAAATTCATAAAGATTATAGAATATAAAGTATAAAGTAAAATATAAAAAAAAAATGATCAGTTTACTTTTTCTGAGCAGTAAAGGCTCAAAATCGTTTATTTTGTGTTACATACAAGAGTAGTACGGACTCAATAAGCTTAGATTTGCCTACTCGTATATTTTACTCCCATAATTCACAGTTGGCTTCCTCGTTCAAATACACTAAGGACACTGATATTGCTACACATATCGGTGCACATCAATGTATCAGCACATCTCCATAGACTGAGCACACTAAGCGTACTCGCGTGCCTTTCTGTTATATGTACTATTTACAATTCCTTACACTCATCCTTACCAATACAATACATATCAATATACATACATACTTTATATATATATCCACACCACCATCTTCATTAAGTAAACAACATCTTACAAGTACATCACCTATCCTACTTATAATATCCATCATATGATGTAAGGTAGGTAAGAAAAAATATTGCCTCAACAGTCGATATGTCTCTGCTTAGTCGGGTAAGAAGGCGACTAAGGGACGGTTAGTTAATAGTTAGGTTTTGTGAGCTTGATACCTACTTACCACTTATCTATTTGCCAAGGAATGCTATAATGCATAGCACTCCGGAGATATATAGATTAACAGGATCTGATATGTATGCTCATAGTTATAGGAGTACCCTTCTATCCTTCGGCGAAAATGTGTGAACTAGAAAATTATGTATATGAAAAGTTACAGATGATATATAAATATTGATTACAGATGAGAGAGATAAAAGAAGATCAATGGGATTGTTTACATACAAATGCTTGAGCAATTCAATTCTAGGATTTGACATACTTCCTACTTTGTTACGAAGAGCGGAAAGATGGAGATATTCAGGATACTGCGGCTGAATCTCGAAGGTGGGTCAGTGGAGATGATAGAAGATAGATGTTGCTGATTGCTGATTGGTAACAGTAATGACATTAGTAAGTTAAGAGGTATTCATGTAAGAATAGTGAGTTAGTGAAGTATTTCTGCTTCATATATCTTGTATTAGAGTGCAGTTTTAGTGTGATAGAAAGTACGCTGACAATTGGAATAGTAGGAGATGATGATTTAGGTGGGTTGTGGGGATCGAGATTCTCTCGGAAAGTTTCTCAAACATGAGTATTAGTCTGTAAGAGTTGAAAGGCGATGACTACTATTATGTATTTAATGATTCTGTATTGCTGCGCGAGCATATGGAGGTCCATAGTTGATCAGCATGTTAAGTTATCGTGATAAGAAGAGATGTATCAGTTGGAGCGATATTTCTCATGGTTGTTTAAGTTAATTAAAAATCTAGCAATTGGATGAATGTAAAAATTGGTATGAGTCGTGTTTATACTAAGGAATGATTATCAGTGGTGTCCTCACATTATGCTCTCTATGAGATATGAGGTGCTCCTGATCTCAATGTCAGGAGGTTGCCTCTTTTTATGTTTACCAGTTGTCAGGCCATCTCCTATCTTCTATCTAGAGCAGTATGCCCTCTATTGCACAACGATGAGTGGTGAGGGGGTGGGTTATCTTCTCATACATAGAATATCCACTGAGTAGTGCTCAGACGCAATCTATTGCGCGCAGCAATTATTCACGCAACAATCTGGATGCAGGCACTGCATTAACGAGGCTTTAAAGTGAGGGAAATCCTTTCAACTTCCAGTACGGAATATTGTACTGACAGGACAGAAATGTGGGAAAGTATCACGACTATTAATCATATCCTTATCAAACATACATAGTGCCATGTGATTGAGTAGTTCGCCAAATGGATTCAGACAAGTTCGAACAACTTCTACACGCGTAACACAAAACACACTAGACCAATGGAGTTACCTATAATCCTCAATCACCAAATCACTCCTCTTAATCCGTGAGAACATTGAACAGCTTACTCATGTAACCACCTAATCGTTCTACGAAAACAGAGCATCCGTACATATTAGACGTACCTAACCGGTATGCCGTAACATCTAGACGCAGTGATATATGAATACCCCCTAGATACGCAGTCACGTTGCCGAACATCGTGCCTTACCTAACCGAAACCTAAGGTAAACCCAATATCCGTAGAAATGCACGTATGACTAGACACGCCTGACTCACGGCGAACAGCCTTTTGCTCAATGAGTAGCCTGGTCGGACCAGGTGTGTTCCTGCATGAAAAAGTTATTGGAGCGTGAGATAACCGCTCCGTCTTCGAATATCGATGTTATTAATCCATGACTCTTCTCTTCTAGCTCGTTCTTGTGTAATTGCGAGCGTCCTAGTCCCAACAGACTTATGGTATAACTCCGTTACCTGTAAATATCCCTATGCTCTATTCACTCTCTCCCCCTACCCCCTCCCATTTAAGAGCATTACTTCTGGTACTTTATCGGTTCAGTGAAGTCGAGATGACGTCCCTTAGTTAATCACTATGCGGATTCGAGAATGACCTTACTTTCCTGCGTTACCACCTAAACCTAAACCGTAACCTAACCTAACCTGGTTACTTATTGTTCGTGAGCTGGATTGGAGTGGCTTTGCAGCAAATTACTGAGTATAGAAAGGGCCGATATAAATTCCGTCAGCGGTACATAGAACTACAGTCATCTCTTCTCCTATTCTTTGAGGTCCAGCCCTTTCGGCTGACTACACGCGAGTGCTGTATATGTGGTTTAATCTCTCAGACGATTTTATCTCTATTCCTTGTATACGACATATGTGAAGCCATGCCTATGCTACTCAAATTTAACCATTGTCACGCGTAAACAGAGACTGATCTACGACACCCCTCCGGTATAAGAGTATACAGAAGTTAGAATGTCTTATATCTGCGGGTCTCTGCATGCACTGATATAGGAGGCAAAAGTTTTGTAAAAATCAGTCGTTGGGTGTAATTTATGAATTGAGAATTCTGCACAAAATATCGTCTCGTGTTACTAAATCGATAAAATCAGCGAGAATAAAACTCTGCAACAAGTGTATGGAAAAGGGAGTGTCTCAGAGACAATTCCAGGTAGTTATAAGAGGTGGGTATGTTATAGATTACTTGAGTGTAAGATGTTGTCACAAGAACTGCGACACCGCCCCGGTGCTTCGTTATAGCTATCGAATATAGTATACGATAGACGATAGAGCGATTACCTGGAGGTTCTGCCATGCTGTCTCTAGTGATAGGGGAGTGCTGTTCTCATATCAGTAAACGATCAAGGTGTAAATAGAGAAAGGGCCAGGGTAATCTATAGATATGTTTAGGATAGGGAGATTAAGTTGGACACATAGAGGGCGTAACACACAGGACTATCTGACTCTAAGAAACGATATGACTCCGCCCCTATACCTATACTCAACAGACCCGTTTGTCTCCCGCTGCATTTGATATGAATGATGGGCTTTATTGATATAATATTAGTGTATATTAGTGAGCAGGAGAAGGGATAGGACAACCCCAAATGAGCACGCGGTACATCTCGTGAGAGCCTCATGTGGCAACCCAGTGGCTTGTTAGCACCACATAGTTGGAGTTCGGGCAAGGTTCAAATAGCTTTGTCCGACAATATTTTGCAGGTTAGTTTGCTGTCGGATGGAGCGCTCTACTTCCCATTTTCACTCCAGTCTCCTCCCCGTAGGTTTCTGGTGCGGGCGTAAACATGACTCGACAATTCAACCACATAAATCGGATTCTGTTTTGTTATATGCGTTGAACCTCTTGATATTAATGCTCCATCGTTTAACTACTTCGTGTTACAACGACCCCGATGAGCCGGTGGTTGTTCTGCGTCGCTACGGTGATGGTCGAAAGTGCTTCTCCAGATGACGCATTCTAAGTGATGAAGCTTGAGTCGAGAGTTGGAGTATATGGTGGTTCTTATAAAGTATCTCTAGATAGAATTAAAACGTGAGAGCTTACATTGATTATTGTTTACCGAACCTAGTCATACGCTTAATGTCAGGAGGCCGTGTGCCTGGCTTTCCTTTGGCCTTCGGCAGGGCTGGGCTGGAGTCGATATAAGAGTATTAGGAATCTATATGTTCAGAATTCTCTCCAACAGGGACTCGTAGCGCGGAGGAACTACCGTGCTAAATTAGTATTGCAAACATATATGTGGGAGTAATTTATTAGCGTGTAGCTCACGGTACGTGAGCGCCCGGAAAACAGATTTCAGTCACCTTAATACGATATAGAGATTGTAGATCTCAGAAGCCTACACACTATCGCGAATCGCATCAAAGTGAAGAGGTAGAAAAGCGCCTCAGAATAGTGCAAAAAATTATACATGACGTTGCTACATGAGATGGAGAAGCTATCTTCGGCACGTTACGGACCACGGAACACCTACACAGGCGCAGGTTTTTAAATTCACAAATTGTTAGCGCCCTATCTTCCTCGTATTTCAGATGAAAGCCAGCCTAATACCTACAGAGTTTACGTGTGCGTTCGTCAAGAACATAGTTAGTTTTGCTTATCACACCCTATTTTTTTTGTACGACCGTATTTGTCATCTAGCTGCAATGAAGAAGTATTACATGAGAGAGAAAAGTGATAGTGATACCACTTTGTCAATGAATCTAATCTCCAAATGCTTAACGGTCGGTGAAGTACCGTAAAGACATAAAGATGCAGGGCGCAACACATGACAAACAAATAGTATTTCGGGAGCAACAGTGTGTCATTTGTGTCCAGCAAACCATCTATATAAGATACGGCTACAATGTCCTTCTAGCTATAAGGCAACTATGTGTATAATTGGTCCATGTATTTAAATATATATATAAAAAGACATCGATTTATTCTAAAAACAATCTACTAAGAATGGGAACGGAGTATTGATTTAGTTTTTAGATAGGATTGGACATCAGACATGATTGTGAGAAAGAAAAAGTCTGTGTCTGAAGAAGGAATGAATCTTGCTCAAATCACTAGTGAAGTCATAAATCAAATATCGAATAATACAAGCTCCCTCCTTATCTTTTAAAACTTTAATTGAATACATATAATAACTTTCCATCAACATTAATAACCGCTATATGAAATAACGGATTGTCAAAATATAAGGTATATATATAAATCTGCAAATCTATATGAAAGTAAAAAACCTATTACAATATTAAAAGTTACACCCCAATGAAGTTAGCTTATACTATTTATATTTTTTACTCTGAGCAAGACATCGCAAAGCGTACAGACAACCACCTACACAAGAAATTTCTATCTCTGAGCGTGCGGAGTACCGATACATTCGCAAAATCTTATGTACTATACGAGAATCTATCATATACGCAACTCTTCTGACCTCCGCCTCACCTGCATTACGAATTTCTCCACTCCATATATCGTCACGAGTACTCCAATATGTGAACATAATGCACTCTATCTGCTCCACGCACTCCGATTTGCTCCGGCATCCCTGGCGATTAAGATTGCAATAAACTCTATAAATATCTAATAAACATATATTAAGTATTTTATTATTATTATTCCAATTTATTATTAGAGTTTAAATAAATTGTATATATTGATCTATAATATAGTAAGACTTCAATATCCATAGATATATCTTGTTGTGCCAAGGTGCTATGAGTGGTAGTATGGATGTGACCAATACTACTTTATATGACTCATCACCCCACTCTTTAACCTTTTGCTACCTCCTATTTAGATATCCACATATAAAATATAATTTATTAGTTAATAATTAATAATTATCGCCAAATCTCTCGCATTTCTATTTTGCATATATAAGATATAATTATTAGAAGTAAAATATTTAATTAATAAATACTATTATATTTATTTGATGAACTCATTAACGGGATCAAAAATTTTGATCGCTAAATAATATGTAGCGTATGTTAGATTGTTAATCTCTCCAATCTAAAGACCCTACTCATTTTTGTGATTTTATCATGGTCATTTGTTTAATATTATTTAATTTTATTATACTTTTATGCTCTGAAATTATTTTGCTAAACCCTAAAATTGATGAGTTATTTTTATAAGAACAGCTTACAGTTCATATTTCATACTTATTTAATTAATTTTAAATTTACATAACTCCCATACCTCATAAATTTTATTATTTCCCCCTTTTTTAAAAGGGTTTATTTTAAAAGGGAGTAGTAGGTGATAGAATATTTTTTTTTTTCTACTTGATTGATCCATGTATCCACATAAATTTCAGTTATACTAGATAGCCCAGGGTGCTGGTATATATAATGCGTGAATGCTGTATAATTAATGAAAAATGAACGCAGAGGATATCCTCGAGGCTCCCGTCCCCAAGTAAATATTCCCCATAAACTTTTGATATTATTAAATAGTGAAGAAAAGTTGTTTTATATACTGTTATACGCGAATACTTTTCATTAAATTATAAAGATGTTTTACCAGGTGAGAGTAAAAAGTATCAAATATAATATATTATATATAATATTATATTAAGGATATATATCTATATATATATAATATATAATATATTAAGAGATGAATGAGATTAGTAATAGCTATATGAAATTATTAAAAATAGCATTTTTTCAAATTTATTTCGTCAATCGTTTCATCGTGGTAGAAATTTGCGCTCTTAATATCAGTCATTCAGTTCATCGTCAATCTGGCAAAAATTTCCAATAATCGTCCCATCATACTAATATTATATATTACTATATATAATATTAATATTATATATTATATTACTATTATATATAGAGATAGAAAGAGAGGAGAGAGAGAGAGATATATATGAAGAATACTATATAGATGGCGAGGAGAGAGTTGTATTTTGGATATTGATCTTCTCCTTCAGGAAATCTTATCATTCTATAGAGGAATATTTGATGTCAGGTGATTTAGGGGACCCGGTATAATATATAATATATATAAGTTAGTAATGGATTTTTAGTATGCTAGTAGACCAGAGCCGGTAGCACACAGTCAGCAATCATTGATACTTTATAAGAGAATATAAATTTACTATGAGAATATAATAAATTTACAGTGTTACGGTATGAAAATATATATTTAAACATGAAAACATGATCATACATTTGCCTCAGTGTAAAAAGCCTCTACCATTCAATTACCGGATCCTCAATCCTGACATTTGATAAATTTGAGTTTATGCCCACCCTGTAGGCGAACACGCACAAACACGAACCCTTACTCACGCACACTCACACACACACAAACACGCGCACACACACATACACCTTCATTTACAGACCTACTCACACACACGCACACCTACACATACACCTATACACATATACACAACAAATACCTATACACCCTAATTCACACAACTACTCACACACACACTCTCCTGCACACACACACTCTCCTGCACACACACTCATACACATATACACAACTAATATATAACCTATTAGCAGTATATTAACACTACTTCATTATCAGAGACACGCTACTTCAACACACACACACTATATACATATATATATATATTAATATATACACACATACCATCAACTATCAATATACCCCCTATTATATATATATATAATACATCTACGTCATTTACATATAATAATGAATAGCATTGGACCCAGAAGAAGAACTACAGAACACTAATCAACTCAACATCACTTACATACACACTTACACTCTCCCTTCACAACTACACACACACACCTATGCCCCCTTCATTCACAACACATACTTGGTATACTGACTAAGTTTACTGACACACACACAACACTATACGTTCGACAGACATGGTGGACAGCACACACTATAACCTATTCGTCAATTCAGTCTTATCTCTCC
>JABUQX010118555.1:0-2500 GCA_015478945.1 Trachelipus rathkii | reverse complement strand
ATATATATATATATATATATATATATATATATATATATATATATATATATATATATATATATATATATATATATATATATATATATATATATATATATATATATATATATATATTTATATATATATATATATATATATATATATATATATATATATATATATATATATATATATATATATATATATATATATATATGAAATAAATATATATAATATATATATATATATATATATATATATATATATAATAAGAGTATTCATAAGTATACTAGAGCTGGTGCTGGTGGAGATGGTATCGAAGTGAAAAGTATGATCGATTTTGTGTTGTGAAGAAGGAGATGTTGAAGTATGTGTTGGATGTTAAATCAGCATGGGGGTTAGGAATGGGATTATCGGATCAATATGTTGTTCTATGTAAAATTAAGCTAGTGGGTGCTTGAATGGAGAGAAAGGTGATAAGGAAGGAAGTGGGTAAATTAAGAGTGAAGTTAAGTGAACAAGGTAATAAAGATAAGTATTAAGAGCGCTGGCAAATAAATCAGTTGAATGTGAACAAGTTGAAGCTGAACAAACCTGGAAGCAAATGAAGGAAGCGGTTGTCAGTAGTGCCAAAGAAGTATGTGGATGTGCTAAAGTAGGAAGTAAGAATGCAAACAGTGAGTGGTGGAATGAAGAGGTGATGCAAGCGGTTAAAAGTAAAAAGGAAGCGTGGTTGAATGTACTAAAAGCCAATGTTGAGGTTTCAAAGGAAAGATGCTTGGAATTATATAAGGAGGAAAAAAGGAATACTAAAGATGCATACGTAGGAGGAAAAAAAGAGGTGAGTGAACAGTTTGGAAGGATTATGAATGGTGATGTACAAGGGAATAGGAAGCTCTTCTGGAAGAAAGCGCGAAAGGTTAAGGATGAGAATAAGGGGAATCTGCTTAGAATAATGAACAAGGATGATGCTTTCGTAGCTGATGAAATGGATGTAAGGAGAGTGTGTAGGGAACACTACGAAAATCTGCATAACATTCTCAGTAATGAAGAGGTGATAGTGAATGTGTGTGGGTTAGATGGGGCAAGAAGGAATAGATATTTTAGGGATGATGTCATTTGTAAGGAGGAGGTAATGGGGAGTGGGAAAGTTGAAGAATTGTAAATCTGCAGGTATAGATGAAATTACTGGTGAAATGATCAAGAACGGAGGCGAGATGGTGATTGATTGGATTTGGAAGTTGGGTAACAAAGCGTTTATGGACGGTATAGTTCCGAGGGATTGGAGGAGAGCAGTAACAGTACCCTTATATATGGGTAAATGAGATAAGGGTAACTGTAGGAATTACAGGGGAATTAGTTTATTATATATGCTGGTATTTTGGTCGAAAGAGTGCGACGAGTTACTGAGGGACTGATTGAAGAGCAAGGTGCGTTTAGAAGTGGAAGAGGATTTGTAGATCAAATCTTTATACATTGAAACAAATGATTGAGAAAATGAGAGAAGAAGAATAAATTGTATTTAGGTTTTATGGATTTGCAACAAGCGTATGATAGGATTAATAGGGAAGTTCTATGGCAGGTGTTAGTGATATATGGTATTGGTGGTAGGTTTCTGAATGGAATCAAAAGTAAGTATGACGATAGTGAAGCGTGTGTAAGAACTAAGAAGTAACGGAGTTGAAAGTGATTGGTTTAATATTAATAGCGGAGTAAGGCAGGGATGTGTTATGTCTCCTTGGTTATTCAAATTTGTATATGGATGGGGTTATGAAAGAATTATAGGTGAGAGTGGCAGGGAAAGGTGTTAGAATGATGGAGAATGGAAGAGAGTGGAGGGTGCGGTTGATTTGGTTTTGAGTTTGAAGAGAGTTTGAGAGGATTGGTAGAGGGATTTTGCAAGGTGTGTAAAAGGAGGGGTTTGAAAGTAAACGGAGAAAAGAGTAAGGTTATGGTTGTGGGTGAGGACAGTTATCAGTGTGAAGTTATGCTGGATGATGAGCAAATGGAACAAGTGTCTGAGTTTAAATACTTAGAATATATGTTGGATGAAAAGGGAACGAATGATGCAGAGTGTAGTAAGAAAGTTGTGAATGGTAGGAAGGTGGCTGGAGCAATTAAATCGTTGGTGGATGTAAAATGACTAAGTCTTGAGTAAGCTAGGGTCTTACATGAGGGCATGTTGTTACCTGTGTTAATGTATAGTAGTGAAACTATAGTCTGGAATAAGAGGTATAGATTTAAAGTTCAATGTGTTCAGATGGACAATCTTAAGGGCGTGTTAGGCGTGAGAAGAATTGATAAAATGAGAAATGAACGTATTAGGGTATTGTTTGGTGTGAAGAAAGGAGCAAATGAGAGAATAAATGAAAGTACATTGAGATGGTTTGGTTATGTGGAAAGGATGGATGGTAGTCGATTGGTTAAGCGGATGTATAAAGTAGGTAAAAGTAATACTGAGAATCGGCTCCTTTCTAGGACTCTCAGAAAATAAGTGATCAGTAAAAAAATACCTGGAAGA
>JABUQX010118554.1:7500-10802 GCA_015478945.1 Trachelipus rathkii | reverse complement strand
TGATAATGATAAATGATAATGGATAATGATAATGTATAATAATATTCAATAAAATAATAATAATATAATAACAATAATAATAATAATAATAATAATAATAAAATTATTAATAAAACATTTCTTTTCCATTAACAATTAAAAAAAATTTTGATGATAGCAAATCTCCCTATAAAATTCAGTACCATATATATTTTTTATTTTTAATGAAAATAATAATTAATATAATAATAATAATAATAATAATAAATTAATATAATAATTAATAATAATAATTAATGAATAATTAATAATATTAATAATAATAAATAATAATAATAATAATAATAATTAATAATAATAATAATCAATTAATAATAATAATTAATAATAATAATAATAATAATAATAATAATAATAATAATAATAATAATATAATAATAATAAATAATATAATAATAAAAGAATTTAATGAATAATTAATAATAATTTATAAGTATAAATAATAAATAATTAATAATAATAATAATAAATAATAATAAAATAAAATAATAATAATAATGTTAATAACAAAAATAATAGTCAAATAAAAAGTTAAAAAAGTTAAAAGTAAAAAGCTTAATCAATAATAATAATAAAATAATAATCAAATAATAATAATAACCAATAATAACAAAAATTTTGTGATTAGAGCCACAAATAATTATTGGAGAAAAAAAGAAAGAAAAAAAAATTTTTTCAAGAAAAAATCACATTTTCAAAGAAAAATTTGTAAGCTAATACTAAACGGGAGATAATGAAAAAAAAACAAAAAAGAAAATAAAAAGAAAAAAAGTAACAAGAAAATATTTCGTTTTTATTATTTGAAGAAATGGAAAGGAAAAAAAAAAAAAAAAAAAAAAAATCAATTTTAAAGAGCTCAAATTTCTCTTTGCATGTTGAAAATTGTCCTTTCAATTTTTAAAAGTAAAAAAAGCAATCATTGGATCCCTCCACTGAAGGAATAAAAAAATAAATCGAAGCACCAGCCACATCTAGAGAAAAAGGGCAAAAAATAAAAAAAAAAAAAAAAAAAAGCAATGGTGTGACTGGCACTGGCACTGGAGGAAAAGGCATCAAAAAGTTGACACCGTGAAATTCATGAGTGCCCAGTCGCTGTAATTATATAACAACTCCAAGATCAAAGGGAAAAGCAAGTTGCTTATATGCATATATATTATTATGTAGAAACTAAAAACATATTTTGAACGGTTCTGAAAGTTAGATTTAATAAACATGTAAGTTTTATTTATTGAATAGAAATATGTGTGTGTATGTAGTTATCTTTATGTACACTTTCTTACGTACATGTGACAAATAAAGAAGAGATTAAACCTTAATTAAAATGAATCTAAGCAAATTATTAATTGACTTTGATTGATAAAATTGATTCCATTTAGCCAACTAATGAGAAGACTCTCTAACTCGCATTTCAGGCGACTCGGAAACGCAACGAACGTCGCCCGTTTTGCGCGTCGATTGTCAATGGCTTTTGAAGAGGTAACTTTAAAAGCCTATTTAATTAAGTTGAAAAGAAGTCGCCTTCCTAGCGACGATATCAAAAGATTTTCTTGTTTATGAATACCAAATTAATGGTTTGGAAGAGAGGTTTAGGATAATTTTATTTAAACAAAAATCTAAATAGATTTATAAACTCTAAGACTGGTTATTTTGAGACTAGGCCACCCCGACACGCTTATCCCTACATGACCCATTATCTACGCTTAGTGCTTAGAATAGCTACGGCCCTGGTAAAAAACACTATGATTATATTATATATATATATAAGGCTATATATATATATATATTTTTATAATATATATATAATATAACTATATATATATATAATATAGGTAAAATTAATATATATATGATATATACACTATCTATATACTATTAGATAGATTAGGAATGAGAATAAGATAGAGATAGAGTTTAATCCCTACAGCGTTACTAGATTCGTATTGGTGAACACAGTTATTTAGAAAAGTGATGAGCTATATCTCTTCAATTGTTTTTATGTTTAACAACAATGCAGGGGGTAGCTCAACCCACACACCATGGGCATTTAACTATTTACTAAAGTAATCTTAGTAATATTATATATCATATATATATATATATATATATATATATATATTATTATATATATATATATAATATATATATTAATAGTTAGTACGTAGTATATTATACGTATTACGTTTCCGATTTGTAATGTACACTACAGTATGTTTTACGTGTTTAAACTATGCGGGTGTAGGAATAACGCACTCACACCTACGAATATGCTCCATATGTGCTGTATACTAATAATACTATATTATAATATATATATATATTCTATAGTATACTATATATATATAGTATCATATGATATATACTATATATATATATATATAATATATATATATACTATATATATATATATATAATAATAGTATATATACTATATATATATATAAGTAGTAATACATATATATATATAGTATATACATATATATATTAGATAATATATATATATTTATATATTATATATATTATATATATATAGTATAAATATAGTATAATATACTATATAACTATATATATATGGTTAATCTTTTTCTTCAATTAAAATTTCACAGATTATTAAACTTCGCAAAATTGGTTCGACTATATCTGAAAAACAATCATATAAACTTACAAAATTTCGCTGAAATATTGTTTTTTTGAAAGAAAATTTTCGGAATAGAGCTCATTGCTTCTATTATAATGTTATAGGTATGTTTCCCACAGTAGAACTAGTATGACATTAAAGAATGATATTTTAAGCTGACAACTTTTGGTGTGATTTTTTTTTCAGTAAAATATTTATAGAAAAAGAAAGTTGAATACTTGGCCTATTTAACAATTGCTTTGTTTACTGCTACTACTTACTACTACTACTCTTACTACTTAATAGGATAGTTACTACTGGTTACTACCTCTTACTAACTACGTACTCTCCTACTTGCTACTCACTATTTAACCATTCTTACAAAAAACTACTAACTACTACTACTTGTGACTCAAGCTACTAATTAATAATTAGATAAGTAACACTCAATAATACATTAATATATAGATATATATATAATAATAATTGCAGTAATAATTAATTTAGTAATAATAATAATAATTAATAATAATCTGCTTTAAATAAATATACTATAAAATATAATGGAATATAATATACATAATGATAATAATAATTCAATAAAAATAAATTATAATAATAATAATAAAATAATAATAAAATAATAATA
>JABUQX010118553.1:0-12479 GCA_015478945.1 Trachelipus rathkii | reverse complement strand
GTTGTACTTCGTTCATTCAATTGGGTGTTTAACCGTTTCGCATTTATCGTGAAAACACCGCGTTTTCGTGCGCCTATATATTACAAATTGTTACCTCTCACGGGCAGGATCCTTTTCAAGGAGAAAACATAAAATTAAATTGAATATGGGAAACCCACCCAAGCCCAAACTTAACCCAAATTTCTCAGGTGGGCGCAGACATGGGCTTTAAAGAGAGAAAGGTTAAATACAGAAGGAAAAACAAATGATGTCAAGGTATCCCATAGAACAAAAGTGACTGGAAGGAAGGAGACACCACAACGATTGAATCTTGGATTTTCAATTCTCACCCAAAATTCATGCGAGAGCAAGGCACCCCATGTGATTCGAGGGTGACGCAATGGTGGTGGAATTCCCTGGAGCACCTGTCATTATAGTACCTAGAGAAAAGAGACATTGCGCCAATTTCACGTCGCAGAGATAGAAGGGCCAGGGAGTTAAAAAATAAGGGATAATTTATTATTCTCTCAGCCTGAGACTCAACCTAATGAAAAAGTCTAGTGGGGCCGGAGTTCCTCCAAATGTGAGAATTGTACTCCAAACATGGGCTGATAAGGTCCTTAGAAAACTGGAGTACTTGTGCAGAAGAAAAAAATTCCTGCAGCTAAACAGAACTCCCAACTTCTTTGAGACTCCCTTTGCAACCGATTTGGTATATGGTTTCTAAGACAAGTTATTGCTTATGTTCAAACCAAGAATGATTGTGTTATTCACAGGTGAGATGTTCGAGCCGTCGAAGGAGATAGGAAAGTTGGGAGGCGTTTTAGAGAGGGAGATATGAAGAATTGAATTTCACAAGGTTCCTGTGACCCCACTGGGAAATCCCCTCCAGGTCTGCAAGAATAGAATCGGAAAGTTGTAGACGTGAAGCAAATCTAGATGCAAAGGAGGGAGCAGATGTAAAATAAGTGGAAGAACGGAGAGTTGAGTCATCGGCGTAAGAGTGAACATAGTTAGTTAGATGTGCAGCTGAGGAAAGAGCTGATGAAAAGTAAGAATATATATATATATATATATATATATATATATATATATATATATATATATATATATATATATATATATATATATATATATATATATATATATATATATATATATATATATATATATATATATATATATATATATATATATATATATATATACCCTCTGGAGAACAAAGGCCAAAGAGTTACCCATTTCCACCAAATTTTAAAAAAATATAAATCGGTGCCAAAAATCAAGGCCAATATTTCCGATACTTGGCTTTTAAAAGAATGCAGGTCATAGGAAGAGTTTGAAAAATAAATAATGGGGTTTGTTCCCGACTTTCCTTAGAGAGTACATTTAAGATTGAGCACAGCGGTTAAGTCTTGGGTCAAAACGTTGGAGAGAGAAAGCATGAGACTGTGTAGAAAAACGTGTCGCGCGATTCCTTCTCATTGGAGGAGGTTTGCCAATAGAAATTTCAGAAGAAAAATGTTCGATGCAAAAGCAATAGTATAAAGAGAATGATCAAGCAATTTAACTCTCGGAAAGAGACTGGAAAGAATTGGTGAAAGCAAAAGTTGATAACAAGAAAATCCATAGACTTCACCTTTTCCAGGCAAGCTGCGTGAGTGGCACCATCCCAGATATGTGATGCATATTCAATATAGGACGAAAGATATCTCCATGAAGACTAATTAGCTGGGATGGAGTGAAGAAATTTTTAAGTAGACTGGGAACATCCAATCATTTAGAAACTTGTTTAGAAAGAGAAACATTGAGGTCTTTCCAAGTAACCATACGAGAAAACGAAACATAAAAAATATTAAGTACAAATGAATATTTTAGTTATGTGGACAATTATGTAGAATAGAAAGACGAAGGATCAGAGTTTTTAGACATCGAAAACGACCATGTTTCTCTGTCACAATTAGAAATTCGAAATAGATCAGGTTAATTGCCTCAAGGATACTTTTCTATCTTGAGTTTATTGGTTGGGTGAAACATTTCAAAATGCAAAGGGTAATTGAGGGTGGGATGGATAGGTGATAGGTTATTTGTGAAAAATAAAAAAAAAGTTGCGAAAGGACAAAACATGATGAACACTATTAATAAAATATTTACCCGATGAATGGTGGCAGTCTGAAACAGGGAAGAAAATAAGAGCGGCAACAGAGAGAAGGATAGACAACGAAAGAAGGAAGTTTAAAAATCAAAGCTTTTTATGCCCATCAAATCTAAGGCTTTGTATATATATATATATATATATATATATATATATATATATATATATAATTTAATATATATATATATATATATATATATATATATATATATATATATATATATATATATATATATATATATATATATATATATATATAGCACAGCAGCAAAATAATGACAAAGTCAGAGAATCAAGAATCAGAGATAAGAGATCTCCTTGCAAAATCCATATTGGCTGTCGAAGATAAGATTAAAAGACTTAAGATGTTTCCAATATTCCTGTTAAGGATAGATTAAAATATAACAAGGGTTAAAGAGATAGGTCTGTAGTTAGAGGAGTGAGAAAGGTCATTCTATTTCGATACAAGTTCAATGAACACACTTTCTGGCAAGAGGAGAAGGTCTGAGTGGAAAAACTGAGATGAGACAGCTTACCAAGACAGGATACAAGATCTGAAGCATAGATTTTGTAAATCTCACTATCAAACGACCTCTTAGTGTCAAACTCAGAAAACAAAAATAACAACATTGGAAAAAATTACAATTTTATGGTTTAAATGAGTTGAAGTGTGTGGAGATGGAGAAATTTCTCCGGTATCATCAATAGCGGAATTTGAGACAGTTTGAGAAAAGTGTTTAGCTTTTAGTGGAAAGCAAATCAGCAGCTGAAATTCCGGGATGAAATATTAGTTGAATGAGTTTATGGAATTTGAAGACGACGATAATTAGCTCTAGAACTGGAGAATTAAACCAAGGAATGTTAGTTTCAGTTGAAGGGAATGAATATGGAATGAACGCCTCCATGTCAAAGAAAATTAACCAGGTTATGTTTCCTGCAGATTCCGAAGGATTCCTCTCGCGAAAGCAGTAATCATTCGATGTGAAATCAAAGAAGTCCAACCTCAACTCCAATCAGTTAGTAGCACCGAAGTGCCAATAATGTCTCCTCATCTTAGGCGGGAGTTTTTTTTATGGAAAACTTCATGAGATAAAACAAAAGGTGATCGGAAGAAACAAAAGGAGGGAAGAGTTTAACAGAATAAAGACAAAGATTGGAAGTTGGGAATAGGTCTAGAATATTGGGATCATCTCCCAAACAATCAGGGATATGGGAAGCGACACAAAAATAGTGATCAAGTTCACCAATAACTCATTCTTGAGAATACAGGAAATATTTGGTGGTGGTGAACATTGTAATCATTAAGGAATATATTTTCAATAAAAAGAGAAAACAAGAGAATGTGATCAATTTTGGAGTTTCGAACAGTCAGTTGAGTCAGGAGAAAGGAAATAGAATAGATGAGTTGAGTAGTAACTAGACTAGAGAGCCTAGCCATAAGGTAAGAAACTCGGAAGACAAAAAAACAAACGCAAAAGAACAAACAACGTCGTTGCGCACATACCCACAACAACAGACATTCTCTGAAAATTAAGGATAAAGAAAGTAACAGGAAACAGAACGGATCTTGCTATCAGAAGGTTCAAATACCTGAGTTTCGGTTAAGAATAAAAGGTGAGATAGAAAAGGATAGAGGAAATAAAACAGATATAAGAAGTTGATCGAGAAACCCAGAGGAGGAAAGAGTTTAACAGAATAAGGAAATGGAATAGAGGTTAGAAAAAGGTCTAGAATGTTGGGACCATTTCCAAGACGAGTACGTAGCTTCATTAACTGCTCGAGGTCATATATATATATATATATATATATATATATAATATATATTGATAATATAGATATATATATATATATATATAATATTATATATTATATATTATATTATATGAATAAGATAATATAATATATATACTTTTATTATGATATACTACTTAAGACTAGTGTTATTTTTACGATTTATTTTCCCTTGGTGTGAATGGATATATTTTTTTCAAATAATATTCATCGGATGGGGATGTAATATAATTGGGGTAAATCTAAACTAAATTAATTTAGTTTTTAAACTTATTAACTAAATGTGGAAATTTTAAAACTATGGAGGTGTCCATTCACTTATGTACGGATAGTTGTGCGTAAGCACACTCGACCGTCAATGAGTGGGAACACGCTCTTTTTTAGATCACACCGTAATATATATATTATACTATATATATAATATATATAATATAGATTATATTAATGTATATATATATATATATATATAATATATATATATATATTATATATAGATATATAGATATATAATTATTATATTATATATATAATAATATAGATGCATGTATATATGTATATATAATACATATATATATATATATATATATATATATATATATAATATATATATATATTATTATTATATATAAATTATATATATATATATATATATATATATATATATATATATATATATATAGTCAGCATCCCGAAAAGGCCAGGCATATATATAAAAAAATATAACAGCTACACGAAAAATAAATATAATTTATTAATCAGGGAGACATTTTTACCCGGAAATTAAAAAAAAATACGAAAAATAACGGCTTTTTAAAAAATTAAATTGTTAAAAAATATTGAAAAAATTACAGTTTTTTCAGAATACGGAGAAGCTGGAGTAGTCGGAGGGAGCGTGAAAGTTGCCAAATGTTGAATTTTTTTCTTTTAAACTATATGTAATTATCGTTTTTAGGAAGTACAAAGGAACGCCAGTGTGGTAAAAGACAGCAACATTCATGTAACTAAAAAACTAGAACAACTAAAATGAAAAATAAAAAAACATTTTTTTTAACCCAGGCATTTTTATGAATGAAAATAAAAAACAATAAAAATAAAAAATAACGCTTTTAAAAAAATAATATTTAAAAAAAAAAAGAATGTACGATAAGTATCGTTTATGAGAGGTAGAAAAAGTTTACGATAAGTTTCGTTTTTGAGAGATATTAAAATTACTTTACTATCAAACTAAAAAACTACAACAGGTACATGAAAATAAATAACATTTTATAAAAAAAATATTTTTAAAGATAAAAAAAAAAAAAAAAAAAAAAAAAAAAAACGCTTTTAAAAAATTTTGATATTTAAAAAAAAAAAAAAAAGTATTGAAAATACAAATGAGAGGTAGAAAAAGTGTACGATAAGTTTCGTTTTTGATATATATATATATATATATATATATATATATATATATATATATAGTATATATTAAATTATATATATATAAATATATATATATATATATATATATATATTATTAATATATATATATATTATAATTATATATATTATATATAATTATATATATATATATATTATATATGAGTATAAAGCCTATTTAGAGACCTTTATTATTGGTTTTTCGTTAAAATAAAGACTTTCTAGTATAAGTTTTTTTTAAACTATAGAAATACCCCAAGGGTACTACCGCACCGATCGCAGGAGTCGGGGTCTCTCGGCCTTCCGGGGAACTACGGGTAGGACTATTTCCCCCCCCTCCAGGGAGGGTCTTCGGAACCCCCGCACTTGGTATTTGGGTATCGCGGGGTTCCTCCGCCCCTCCCCTACGGGGTAGGGGAAAACGTCCCCCCCTGTGTTCCCCGTCGGCTCAGCCCCTACATTGCCGTGTAATACCTTCACAAATAAATTATATATAGAATATATATATAAATATAGATATATATATATATAGTAGATATATATATATATATATATATAATATATATATATATATATACGCTGGCTTAAATAAATATATGCCTATACTTCCCCCCCCAACCAAAAGGATAGCCAATTTTTATTTTTTTTTTATTATTTTTTTTTTTACATTTTCCTAACTAAAATTCTACAAGGATAAAATGTATTCCTTTTTCCTGTAGTTATTGTAGTTTTTTAGAATATTTATTTTTTTTTTTTTTTTTTTTACATTTTTCCGCCACATAAAATTTACCAGAATATCCAACAATGTTTCCTTTTTCCCTTGTAGCTATTGTAGTTTTGAATATGGATTGTGGCTCTTCTAGAGGTTGAAATATATTTATATTAATATATATATATATATATATATATATATATATATATATTATAATATAATTTATATATATATATATAATATATATATATATATTAGTTAAGACTCCGGCCATGAATTTTTTTTGTAGATAAAAAGAAAACTGCCAAAAACTGGAATAAAAGATGAACTATTTCATTCTTATCTTTCTACGTATATTTGGAAAAAAAATAATAAACAAAACAGATTCGTCGATTTCATCGATGAAATAAAAATTCAATATGCAAACGAAGTTGCAAAACGTACTATATAAGGTAAAAGTTAATTATTTATTAAATATATATATTAAAAAACGATATAAGGTAAAAATCAATTATTTAAGAAAATATATTAAGAAACTATCAATAAATAATAATAATTGCAATTTCGCAACATTACTGAGACTGATACCTTGCCAGGCATAAGATTTTTTTTTAAGTAATAAAATACTAATATTTAAATTGTTATTAATAAATATTAGAATAAAATACATTATTTATGTAAAGTTAATTATTTATTAAATATATAAATGTATATAATATAAAAAAGCGATATAAGATAAAAGTAATTAATTTATTGCAATCATACAGATCCCTTCGTATGTTGCAGGAAAAAAGAACCCTATTCAGAATGGACGCTGCCAGGCCTAAGAGGTTACTAATATTTAAGGTGCTTTTAATAAATATTTGAATAAAAAATTGTTTTTTTTTTAAGTTGCACCCATGAAATTGCTCGCATGAAATACATTTTTTTATTTAATATATAACTATATAATAAAAAACGATATAAGATAAAAGTTAATTAATTTGATGCATTTGGCACCTTTTTGCTTTCGCGAAGTAATGCTGCGGTTTGAAGGTCATCAAGCGTACCATGGCAGGTATCAAAGCGTCATGCCAGGTAAGATTTTACTAATAATTTAAGGTGTGATTAATAAATATTAGAATAAAATAATTTTTTTTTTAAATTTCTCCAGAAATCGACTTTGCTAAAATCAAAATGTTATTATTTTCCGGTAGGAATTGTAGATGTTATAGTTTATCTATACATGCCTGCCTCTTCGGGATCTGGCCAAGATATATGAATATTATATATAATAATATATATATATATATATATATATATAATATATATTATATGAATCTAAATATATATATATATATATAGTGAGGTAATATAATAATATATTAGTATATTATTATATAATATATTATATATAGTATTAATTATATATATATATATATAGATAATTATATATATATATTAACATATTATATATTAATATATATATAATATATATTATATATATATATATATAATATATATATAAGTAATATAGATAAATATATATATATCAGGCGCGGCTCGTCCTAAAACATATGGTAGAAAAAAAAAATAATTAAAATGAAAATAAAACTTACACACACACAACCACACACACACATATATATATATAGTAGATATATATATATAAAATATATATATATAATATATATATATAAATATATACCTATATATATATATAAAATATATATATATATATATATATATAAATTATATATATATACATATATATATATATAGATAGTAGTATATATATATAGATATATATATATATATAGTATATATATACTAGTATATATATATAGATATTATATATATATATTGATACTGTATATATATATATTATATTATTAGTATATTTAGATATATATATAATATATATATATATATATATTATATATATATTATATATATTATATATATTATATTATATATATATATATATATATATATGTGTGTGGTTGATATGTGTGTGTGTGTGTTGGTGTTGGTGTGAGTGCGTGTGTGTTTCAAAAAGAGAGCATTGATGACCGTAAAGCATTAATTCTAGAAAAATTTAAAATTTACCAAATTATTTTAAAAAGTTTATGTACATAACTTAACTCGTTTACAATTTTTATTAAAAGAAAGTCTATCTAATTATTATTTATATAAAATTATTATTAAATCGATCGAACAGGCTAAACCCATGTGTTTCTAAGAAAGGTTTTAATCCTTTTTAAAGTAGAAAATATCACTCAACTTGGACTTGTCATCGGAATGGGTTATAAAAAAATTTAAAGTTTCACAGCTTTCACTAAACGTGGCTTTCCAAGTTGATTTTCAGTTGAATGACATCAAATTAAAGCTATGGCTCCAGACAGTAGAACGAAATTCTTCTAGGTATATATTAAAATAGTTCTGTTTTAAGTTTGTTTATGTCAATGAAAGTGTAGCGACTTTACCAGTTTCATTAGCACTTTCTCAGGACACTTTACAGGTTTCATTTACATTTTCCTCAGGAAATAACGTGGCAACAATTAAAAGTCCTGAGGAGAATCTAAATCTATCTTTTATCTGACAATAATTATGTCACATAATCTCTTTAGCCTCTCGATTAATCGGAGATATTCCGTTTTTCTTCTCTTTTCCAAGTTTTGTATTGTCTCCTGGGACTCTTCCCTTATTAAAAGAATTTTCCACTCAAAATTATCAATGAACATCTTGATACTGAGGGGATCAGGACCCTTTTTTTTGCAGCCGGCCATAAAAAAAAAGTCTACTGATTTTATGAAAAAAGAACCTTATAATTCGAAATTATGAACTTCAAGGACAGCAATACCAGCTGACGCAAAAAAAAAAAAAAAAAAAAAAAAAAAAAAAAAAACCCAAAAAAAAAAAAAATGGTTTAAAATTGTATTTTACGTCTTGAAATTCATCCCCATTTAATATAATAGTAAACAGTTCTTTATTTCGTCAATATTTTCAAAAACTGTATTACAGATCTTGAAGAAAGTTCCACCTGGTTGAGATTGAGCGAGGTAGCAAAAGATTTTTGAAGATGTTATCCTTCCCACATCATTTTTCAAAGCTTTACGTAAAGCAAAAAAAAACATATTACAATAAAACCAACACTAAAAACACCTTTAAATCTTTTCTCCCCTTACCTACACAAATACATAACTCTGTTAAAAAATCTTACCAAACACCATCAATATCACCACCTCCAATACCCTCCCTTTTAAGTACATTCTCAAACCTCACACACACACATCATAATCCCTCTACTTCACAATGCATTTACAAGATCCCTTGCCTTAACTGTAATAGCTCTTATATTGGAGAAACTCATGACTTCCATCGCAGACAATATTAACACAAATATGATCTTACAGACAACCCACTCTGCCCTCACCATACATAGAGCCTCCCAAAACCAAACAATAGATATCACTCACATGACACCTATAATTAACATAGAACATCTACACCTTAGAAAACTTACCGAATCTTTCTGTATAAACAACACAAAAACTTTAACATACAAAAAAACGAGCTCCTAATTGATCCCATCTTAAACAACATCTTAAACTCTACACCATTTTTTAAGAAATTAATCCCAAAACTTTCTAATATTACTTGATTTTTAGATTCTTTATATTAATTAGTTAATTTTTAGATTTATAAATTTAGTTCTTTATGTAACACATCTGAGAGAGGGCATCGTTAGGCATTATTATTATTATTATTGTTTTATTATTATTATTATTATTGATTATTATTAATTATTATTATTATTAATTATTTTATTATTATTATTATTATTATTATTATTACAAAATTCAATTTAACAAATAAGGGAAACAAATATGCATTAGTAGGTTGGGATAGGGGTTTTATGGGGGTATGACGTAATTGTGAGGGATGGGGGAAAAGCTTGGAAGGGGAAAATTTGTCGCAGATGTTGCCTACTTCATAATATAGTATACATATATATAAAATATATATATATATATATATATTATATAATTATAAATATAATTATATATATAGATATTATATATATATATAATATATAGATTAATTTATATATATAATAAATATATATATATATAAATATATAATATATATATATATTATATGTATATATTATAAGAAAAGTATATAATAATATATATATATAGTGAGGATATAATAATAATATTATATTATATAATATATATATGTACTATATATATATAATATATATGTATATATATATATATATATATATATGATATAGTATAGTTAATATATATACTATAATATATACTATATATATATAATAATACATATAAGTATAATATATATAATATATATATAATATATATATAATATAGTGTATATATATATTATAATATATATATATATATATATATGATATATATATAGCCTATATGATGAGTCAGAGATTGAACGATAATTAAATTTTCAATAAAGTACTCAATATCACATCTTTATTCACCATATTATAGGCTTAGTATTATTATTATTATTATTATTATTATTATTATTTTATTATTATTATTATTATTATTATTATTATTCATTATTATTATTTTATTATTTATTATTATTATTATTATTATTATTATTATTATTATTATTATTCTCGTGTATAGGCTTATACAGTATATAATATAAATTGTATGTAAATATCTACATATAAGCCTCCTTATATACAATTTCAATATAAAATTCATTTACACTTTTAATATTATTAATAATTATTAATAAAGATAAAAATAGCAAACTAACAGACACACTTGTCAGCCGCCGGACGAAGACTAAGCAAATATAAAAAAAAAATTTTAAACGAGCGAATTCCTTTGTATATCGTTCATTTTTCAAAACGTGAGTTGAAGCATACTTTGCAACGACGTTTTAGATATTTGGCTAGTGGTAAATACATTTCTACGTTTTCAAAATATTTCGTTCATTAGCATGAGGATATTAGTTTTAAAAAGTTGCATTATTAATTGCAACGAGAATAGTCAAGCCTATGGAGACGCGTTATATAGTATATATATATATATATATAATAACTTATATAGATTATATATATATATATATATATTATATAATATATATATATAGATATATATATATATATTATATATATATATATAGATATATTATGAGTATATATATATATAGTATTATATATATATATATAGACATATATATAGTATAATATATATATATTATATAGATATGAGAAAAATGTGAAATTTCTTACAATAATTAAAACAAAATACCGTTGAATAGAAAAAAAGGTCGTGGCGTTGTCGTGTTCCCAAAAAGTGGCGTGCACAAACATGACAACGAAGGCAGGAGCCGCCACTGATATATTATATATATCTATATATAATATATATATAAATTATATATATATATATATATATATATATTATACTATATATAATATATATATATATATATATATAATATAATAATATATATAGTATAATTATATATATATAGTATATATATATATTAAGATATATATTATATATATATATATAGATATATATATATATTATATATATATTATATATATATATATATATATATATATATAATAGATAATTATAATATATATATTAATTATAAATTATACATATATATATTTATATATATATATATAGTGAGTGTATCTAAAAAAAGAGGTTCCCACTCATTGACGGTCGAGTGTGCTTACGCACAACTAATCCCGTACATAATGATGGACACCTCCAATAGTTTAAATTTCCACATTAATTTATAAGTTTAAAAATAAATTAATTTAAATTTAGATTTACCCCAATTAATATTAACATCCCCATCCGATTTTCCTTCTTTTTCTTTCATTTTTTTTCTTCCTCAGATGAATATTATTGAAAAAATATATCCATTCACACCAAGGGAAAATCAAATCGTATATATATAGATTATATTATAATATATTATATATATATATATAAAGTATATATATATTATATATA
Source organism: Trachelipus rathkii (assembly GCA_015478945.1). Lineage (NCBI taxonomy): Eukaryota > Metazoa > Arthropoda > Malacostraca > Isopoda > Trachelipodidae > Trachelipus > Trachelipus rathkii. The sequence continues at coordinate 403 of JABUQX010118553.1, read as the reverse complement.
TATATAATATATAGATATATATATAGCCTATAACTTATATATGTATATTAGTATATAATAGATATAGTATTAGATATATATAATATATATATAGTATATATATATATATATATATACTTATATATAATATATATAATTTATATATATATATATAGCCTATATATATATATATAGACCTAATATATATTGTACTTATATATATTAATATATATATATATATATATATATATATATATAATTTATATATATATATATATTATAATATATTATATATTTAGTTCAAATCTTGGGTTCATTGAATAATTGTTTTTAAAAAGAATACAACTGCTACCATATTTTAAAATAACAAAACACTTAAGGAAGCGTCAATATTTTTAATTCTAATTTTGTGATAATTACGTTT
>JABUQX010118552.1:15000-21821 GCA_015478945.1 Trachelipus rathkii | reverse complement strand
GATAAATATTTACCTTTAACCACACACCTATAGATCTTCTTATTATTCACCTAAACTTACAATTCGACCCTCTTTGTCTCAAATAAAACACAGGTAACGAAAACAAACAATGTCCATCAAAATTTCAAGGCACATGCACATGCTAAGTCTAAATCACCTGCACCAGGCTTCCACCGATACTCATGCAATGATCCAAAAATCACCACAGAGAGAGATAGAAGGCAAGAAATCAAGTTCCATGCAAAGAATAGAATGTTTATGAATTTTTAGTAACTAAGCAAAAAAAAGGATGTGGGGGGGGGGAGCTGGAGGAGGGTGGGGTAGCAAGTTAAAGTTTTTAATCCCAATGTGTAATTTTCTTTTAACCACACCTTCAGTACTAGTTTTAGTCAGATTATGAGATTGAAGATATCCAAAGACCCACAAGCACCCCCCAAGAAAAGGGTAATAAGTGTATAAATCTGATGAATCTAATTTAATTAAAAAAAACGAGGTGGTAGCAAATTAGTTTCAATATCACATTAACACGTAACAGTGTTATTCTAGAGAACTAAGACAAACCACTCTTCAGGTGAATCATTCACAAAGACTCACAGTGGGAAACAGAAATAGCGCTGGTTAGCTTCTAACTATAAGAACAAACCTTTTTGAAGAAAGAGAATAACAAATTTATATAACACGAAAAAAAAAAATAACACGTATATAAAAAAAAAACAATCAAAGGTAATATTACAAATATAAGTTTAGTTAAATAATCTGTTAAAGTATAAATGCATAATAAGTCCTCCTTACATTCATGGCTTAGACAACTCTAAATGCTTATTGATTGTAAGTTTTATCATTAAACAAAAACATATTAGTTTGAAAAATTAACTTATATTGACTATTTTGTTATATAGGGTAAAACACCCTAGTTATTATTCTGCTAAATTAATAAACCATAATTTTTTTCACTTTAACTACATAGATAATTTTTTTTATAATTAATTATATTATTATCCTTAATAAAAATTTTATTTCATTTCAATTGTTATGTTTGCTTTATAGATTTTGAGCTATTTATTTAATTTCGGTAACTTCGTTTCATCGCTTTAGAAATAGACACTACAAATTTTTTATTACTATTGCCCATTGGCTGGCTCGTAGTGGTTCTATTTGTGATCTAGGGAGGGATGTATCTAATCAGAGGTGCTTGCCATTTATAGTACTGGCGGAATATCTATATCTTTGAGTTATATAGTATACAACGGTTATTATAATATTATAGGTATATATATATTCTATTGTTAATATAAATAAAACTAAATAATTAAATAAATATAAGATCCCCAGGCATCACTCTCCCCTAGCCTGCTAAATCCTATAACCTTGCGCTCCCGTACCTCTACACCCGTAGAGAAGAACAAATTACATCAAATAAATAAAATTTGAGTAGTATTATGAGTTGCACGAATAGGTATATTAATACCCCCCTCCTTCAACCTACCCCTCAACACTCCAAATCAAGTGATTATTAGCCTTTAAAATATAAATAAATTTAATTCTACAATATATAATACTAAATAAATTTATTATATATTAATATAATAAAAAATATAGACTAGCCATAATTAAATAGAAAGTAATTATACAATAATAATAACTATGTTATTGTTTTGTTTTTTTCAAAGTTCTTTTATTTCATTCTTAAATACTCATTGTAATAATAATATGGTATATCTACTCGTTATACACGATTAGTAGTATATAAATCCCATGATAGTTCTTAACACATTATCTATATTTTCAGTCAGCAGCTATTATATACTTAATAGTGTAATACCTTTGAGCCTTGAGTCATAATTACTCAGATAAAACCACCACCATCTAGAGCGCCTATCTATTTTAGATATATATATAGTGATAAATATAAGGTAAATAATAGTTATAATATATTAGGATAAGGTAGAGGGTGATGTACTTCGGAGAACAGGCAAAACGGGGAGGGCGAATAAAAATGAAAGATTTATGAACACTATAAATACTGAAACATTTCAAATCACATAACCTCACTCCCTACAATTTCCATTATCTATCCCTACTATACTAAGCAACCCATCGATACACCCCGATGATCACCCATTTCACCTACATTATTATCAATCAGCGTCACATCATAAGTTGATTTATCTATTTAATTCAATTGTATATTATATGTAAATGTAATCACATTGAATTCTTAGTAAAATAATATGAAAAATTATGAGTAAAGTTAGTAAATAAACGTATTAGTAGATGCGATGTTTATAATCGAGTTGAAAAAGGGTTGTTGAAAAGAGTCCAACTGATACGCACCAGAAACTCAAGTTGAGATATATTAAATAATATCAGAAAAATATGATACGATAAAAGATTAAGAGATATAAAGTGGTCAAAAAAAAACATAACAATAATCTATGACACATGCAGAATCATGTGACCACAAATTGTATTTGTACTTTTCTTTTTTGTTTCAATTATATAACTATATATTAAGATTAAGCGCAGTAGCTACTCCACATTAGGTTTATAGCACAATACATACATAACGCTCGGTATATAAATTAATGGGTATTCATAAGTTCAAAAATATAGACTAGGTTAATATGAGAAAAGCTTAATTTTATTACTGATAATAAAAACAGAATTATTTTATAAGATATCTATTAAATATTTTGCTAATAATAAAGTGTTTATAACCAAAATAGTTAAAATTTTATTCAATTACCATATAGATTATATATATATAAATGACTAAATGAGACACAAAGTCCATTATAGAATTACATCTATACGGTATTCAGTAGAATGACGTTCGGATCATAGTAAGATATATAATTTTCAAGTAGTCACTAATACTTTCCAATAAAAATTATATAGGTATCATAAAATCTATTAAAAATTATACGAACTTATTTATACTAATATATATACTATTAATCATATTATTACTAATATATAGTCATATTATAATATATCATCATATATATATCACATTCCAATAACAGCTTATCACTGTCATTGCATGATAAAGGATTGTAAATAAAAAATTCCAGTAAAAATGAAAGTGATAAAGTGATTTAGTATGAATACATATTAAAACCATCTGGTGGTATAATATAACACTATAACTTTTATTTACTGAAACAAATAGATGAATATAATAAAAATAAAACACATAGCCATATAAATTATAAATAAAACATATAAACATAATTGAGTATGAAGATAGAACTAAAACAGAAAAAATCAAATCTTAACTACAAATATATATATATTAATTATATATTAATTATATATAATATCATATATGATATAATATAGATTACTATAATTAATATATATATTATATATTATTATAATATAATTATATAACTAATAGTTAATATATATATATAATATCAATATCACATAAATATAAAAGAGAGATAGAGAGAGGAGATATAGATATACCGAGAGGGATATAGAGATATAATAGGATAACAATAAGATAGATAATAATTATAGTAATATAATGAAGTAATAGTAGATATATAATATATATAAAGATAAATTAAATAATATATAAAATATATATATATAAGTAAATATATTATAGAAATAATATATCAAGATATTATAGAATATATTATAGATTATATATATACTATATAGATATATGATATAGAGAATAATATATAATATTATCGCCCTTATAGTAAATAGTATATAATATCCTTGCCAAATATAGTGTTACTAAATATTTCTTTTGTATATCTATAGGAAAAATTAGGTCGTAAGTAATAGGGTTATTAGGTATAGATAATATAAATAAAGTAATAATATATAGGTAGTGAAATATATAATAAGTAAATAGTGTAAGTTATATATACGATTTAGATTTTTCTGCTGTTGCAATTGATATATTATTTTTGCAAAATATATCATGTAGGATGAGGAGAATGTTACTAGAAACGAATCGCTACGTGTTTTGAAACTTAGTCAATTTTGATTAAACTGAGTTGAATAAACCCAAGAAGAGATTAAACTAATTGGAGGTGTTTCCATTAATGTTGGAACGGAGTTAACAGTTGTAAACTGCTTCGAAGTCAATTGAGTGGAAAGTTTATATTTACACTAACACAACACAGAAGTTATAATAAATTATATATACAAGTTAATCTAATATATATAATATAATTATACTATATTATAGATATTAATATATAATATATAACATAATATAATATAATCAATATATAAAATAATATAATATAGTAGGATATTATAATATTAGATACTAATATATAAGTAAAAATTATAACAAAGAAATGAGGTTGAAAATAACAGTACTAAAGATATATAGATATCATATATAATATGATAGATATATATATATATAATAGTATACTTATAAATAAATAATATAAAATTATATAAATATATATAATAGAAAGAAGAATTATACTATATATATAATATTATATATATATATATATTAAATAAAAGATATATAACATATATGATATATATAATATATCAGTGGCGGCTTCCTGGCTCGTTGCATAGTTTGTGCACGACATTATTAAATACTGAAAGATAAAACAGCATTTTTTTACTAAAGATAAATTATTTGATTTTTACTTATTTTTACAAAGATTTAAAAACAAATTTTCTCCATTGCACCTGATTTATATTACTTTATAAGGTATAATTTGATATACTACTATCTAATACTACTAATATACCTAGCCTATGACTACTATATACTACTAATAAACATATAAAGTTTTCCTTGCACTTTCCACGCTATTGCCACTAATTTGGGGATACTAATATACTCATATATACTATACACGTACTACCTATATAAATATACTATAGTACACTACTCCTAAATTATATCTATATATATATTATTATATATCACTATATTATATATACGGAGTATAAATCAAGTTGGCTATTACGCAGCTTGAAATAACTAATGAAAAAATTTACTTAAAATAATTATAATGATAATGAACACAGAAAATATCTTTGTTGTTAAAAAATCTTCAGAAACTGTAATTTAACACTTTCAGACACACATATACTAAAAGATAGCTTGAAAGATGCAATATAAATCAAGTTTGAAAAATGAAAAGGTAAAAAGGGAAGTAACGATAATTTAAAAAATGTTTGATTCTATATATTGAGTAGTATTGTACAGGAGAGATTACCTTTTTTTTTGCTGACCGGTGATAATTTTTATATTTATTAATAAATTATTATAATATTAAAAGCTGTAACACTGAATTTTATATTGAAATTGCTATATAAGAGATTATATGTAGATATCTTAAAATAACAATTTATATTTATATAATGTATAAGAATATTTACAACAGAGAATAATAAATAATAAGTTCATAATCAATAATAATAATAACCATAAATAATAATAATAATCAACTCAAAAATACTTAAACATCTTTCCATAATAATAATAACTAATTAATAATAATAATACATACCTAGTAATCAATCAATAATCAGAATCCTAATACAAAGCACACCTACCTATATGGTGAATAAAGATGTGATACTTGCAGTCACTTCTATTGCAAAGTTAATTACTAGTTAAATCGCCATGAATCATAATATCAGGCTATAATACCCCGCCCCGATTACATTACCCTATTACTATATCTATAATATACCCTACTACCTATACAATTATCACTATAATACGCATATAGACTCATACACCATATCATACCTACCCTACTATAGGCTAATATATCATAGTACTTAGTCCTACTATAAATATATATATAAATACTGATAACTATATATATAACTAGGTACTATTCAAATATATAATATATAATACCATATATATACTATATATATATATATCATACATCTTTTATATATATATTATGTATGATATATATATATATTATAAACAATAGTTTTTAATTAATTATAACTTATAAGTATATATTTCATATATATATATTAATACTATATATATATATACCAATATATATATATAATATTAATATATATATATATATATATACTATATATATATAATAATATAATTATATAATATAGTAATAATATAACCATTATTTGCACGATATATATATTTATACACAAACCAAAGAAAGAAACAAGACAAGAAACGGACGAAAGAAAAAGACAAGGACGAGAGACGGATATATATATATATATATTATAATATAATGTATATATATTATTCGTAAAGAAGGGCAATTGGCGACAAATTTTACCCTTCCAAACTTTTCCCCCCATCCCTCACAATTACGTCATACCCCCATTAAAACCCCATCCAACCCCAAAAAATTTTAGTTTTTGTTTCCACTATATTTTTGTTAAATTGAATTTTTTCAAACTTCATGATGTCAATATAATAAGTCAAAATAATAATAACGAAAAGACATATGATAATAATAATAATAATCAATAATAATAATAACAATAATAATACATAATAATAATAATACATAATGAATAATAATATAATAATAATCAATAATAATAATAAATAATAATAATAATAATAATAATTAATTTTGTTTTATTAAAGATTTTTTTTTTAATAATATTAGTAATATTAGAAGTTTTTGGATTAATTCTTAAAAAAATGGTTTAGAGTTTAAAGATCGTTGTTTAAGATGGATCAATTAGGAGCTCGGTTTTTTTGATGTAAAGTTTTTGTGTTGCTTTATACAGAAAGATAAGGTAAGGTTTCTAAGGTGTAAGGATGTTCTATGCTTAATATAGGTGTCATGGTGAGTGATATCTAGTTGTTT
>JABUQX010118552.1:0-10000 GCA_015478945.1 Trachelipus rathkii | reverse complement strand
ATACTTACTATAACCTATTATATAGATATAGTATATATTATAACATTACTACTACTACTAATATAACTACATAATATATATATATATCCACTAATATATATTATAATATACATATAATAATATTATGTGTCGTGTGTATCTAAAAAAGAGCGATGTTCCCACTCATTGACGGTCGAGTGTGCTTACGCACAACTAATCCCGTACATACATGATGGAACCCTCCAATAGCGTAGTTTAAAATTCATCCACATTAAGTTATAAGATAAAAATAAGTAATTTAAGTTAAAGAAGTTACCCCAACTAATATTAACATCCCCACATCCGCAACACATGCAATAACTATATTTGAAAAGAATAATCCATTCACCCAAGGGAAAAATCAATCGTAAAAATTAACCTACGATCTTAAGTCCAGTATAATCAAATAATATAAGATAAATATATATATATATATATATATATAGATATATCTATATATATTAACATATATATATATATATATATCAACTATAATATATATATATAATATACTATATATATATAATAATTATATAATATTATATATGACCTCGCGACGCCAGAATTAATAACCAACAGTACCGTACTCGACTCTTCGAAATGGTCCCAAACATTCTAGACCTTTTTCTAACCTCTATTCCATTTCCTTATTCTGTTACAACTCTTTCCTCCTCTGGCGTCTTCTCGCATCAACTTCTTATATCTGTTTTATTTCCTCTTATCCTTTCTATCTCAACCGTTTTATTCTTAACCGAAAACTATCAGTATTTAAAACCTTCTGATAGCAAGATCCGTTCTGCTTCCTGTTACTTTCTTTATCCTATAATTTTCAGAGAAGTCTGTTGTTTGGGTATCGGAGCCCCCAAACACCCGCCGCAACCACAGTTGTTTGTTCTTTGCGTTTGTTTTTTTGTCTTCCGACGTTCTCCTGACCGTATGGCTCAGGCTCTCTAGTCTAGTTACTACTCAACTATCTATTCTATTCCGTCTCTCTACTCAACTCACTATTCGAAAACAACTCCAAAATTGATACACCATTCTCTTGTTTCCTCTTCTTTAATTGAAAATATATTCCTTAATGATTACAATGTTCACCACCACCAAATATTTCCCGCACTAGCTATCACTCGCAATGACCATGACGTTCAATTACGTGTGAACTTGACCAACTATTTTTGTTGTCGCTATCCAAATATCCCTCCGCAATTGCTTTGCGGGAGATGAATCCCAATATTCTCAATCGAACCTGATTCCCAACACCTTCCGAACTACCTTTGCTCCTGCTCCATCCTCTAGTTAAACTCTTCCCACCATTTCTGTTTCCTCGAACTCACCTTTGTTTCTATCTCATATGAATTTTCCCATAAAACAGAAACTCCCCCTAGATGAAGAGAACCATTATCTCGCCGCACTTCGGTGCTTATAACTCATTAGTTGAGGTATGGACTTCTTTATTTCACATCGAATGATCCTGCTGTCCGCGAGGAGATCCTTCCGGAATTCTGCAGAAAATAACCTGGTAAGTGTTCTTTGACATGGAGCGTTCATTCCATATTCATTCCCTTCAACTAAAATTAACATTCCTTGGTTTAATTCTCCAGTTCTAGAGCTAATTATCGTCGTCTTCAAATTCCATAAAACTCCATTCAACTAATTATTTCATTCCCCGCAATCATTCAGCTCGTGATTGCTTCCAGATCCACTCATTATAAAGTCAGTGACTATACACTTTTCTCACAATCTGTCTCACACAATTCACCTATTGATAGATAACTTCCGGAGAAATTTCTTCTCCATAAGCTCCACACACTTTGGATACAGCATAAGTTGCTGTGCTGAAAACATTAAAAATTAGTAAAGCATTTTAGTCCCAGAATGATTGTTATTTGGTGGTCTAATACTGTATTGACTTGTTTATCAGCTAAAGAAGAGGAGTCTCTCGAATAAAGATAGACAGAGTCTAAGCAATAAGAGTCTATATGCTGTCAGTCATTTTAGCATATATCCTTCTCTGCGCTCAGCTCAGTCTATATCTCTGGTTCTGTCTCCCCTTTTCCACCTTCTACCACTTTGCTCATGAATTAGACTCTTTCATGAAACCTGATTTAATAACGAAGAATAGAACTGTACTCTTATCGATCTACAACTCGCATAGGCATAACTCATCTGAGCCCTCTGCCTATCTCTTCTAATTTGTTGTATCCAGTCATTTAAAACTCCTTCGAGTCTTCTCGTGTATAAAACATTCTATTGACGAAACCATCCTTAATCTTTATAAAGTACTTACCCTCCGACAGCCCAGTCTATGAACATTGTTCGATAGAAATACGGTGAGATAACCCTGTAATTTGATCTACTGCTAGATTCTTGATTCCTCTCTGACCTTTCTTCTTGGTCAGTGATTAGGTGGGTGTTTTGCTGCCCGTCTGTTGGACCTTTGTAACTCATCGAGTTACTGTAGAAGTAGTATACGAAAATTTCACACTAAAGTCTCGTGGAACCACATTGATGAACAGTACGAGGTGGGAATATAACTTCGTCTTCTGCCATAAGCGACATAGTTATGTGATTTCTCACTAATATAAGATAGTGCTCATGGAGGACAGACTGCTTTCGGGAGTGCTTCTGAATATCCAAGGTCTTGCTCATACACCACCATATTATTACTATAGAGATGTTTTGCATAATAATTTCTTCTTAATGTGGTTAAACTTTAAGCTTAATTTTCTTAAAACTAAAATTTCAAATTTAAAAGCAATTAAATATATGAACGAATAAAAAAAGTTATTAAACAATCATGATTTCTTATTTAATGAAAAAAAAAACGCCATCAAATTTATAGCTGTTATTCAAATGTCAAACAAATATGATTTGGTGCAGACACTTTACAACACATGTCAATTAAATTTTTAAGACCGAGAGAATGTGTGTGAAAATATACCGCGTCCAAAACTTGAATAATCCTACAACAACCGTGGCTTGTATATGGACAGCGACAACCGCTTTGTTCTTATTTCTCTAAAATGGGGACCCTACCCTATAATACACTGCAAATTGCAAATTTGCCGCGTACAGAAGAACTTTTAAACAATTAGCTGTCAACATTCAAAATCTGATTCAGTCCCATTGAAACGCACTACATTAGCATAGTTTGCATTCACTGAAATTCACGGTTCATTTTTAATTCTAGAAGCGTTTAGTGCCGTCAGTCTTAGTATAAGTTGTTCAGAACCTCTGGGTTTTGATTTAAATGATAAATCGTTAAAAAAGAAAAATATTATAATAATAATAGGCATTTAAAATAATTGTATTAATTTAGTTTTTATAAACCCAATGTCTAAGTGATATTCACTTTAATACTTTCAGCGACAGTGTTGATATAATATAATTCAGATTGAAAATATCACAATTGATAGTTTTAGTTCACTAATTTATAGTTCCTCCAGAAAAACACATTGAAGGTTTCACCTTCTATTCCGGATTTAGTAATGGCATCTCCTCATTCTGAGCTTTGTATGGTATTGTGAGGCTAGTTCATTCGGTTGTGTTACAGTCATTTAATCCTAATGTAATTGTACATTATATGTGAGACATCACCTTCATATTTGAGATATTATATGGACCTGATTAGGAATAGAGATATAATTTAATGCGATTGATAATTCTAACTTCCTGGCGCTTTATTATTATCAAAATGTTGATTATGTCAAAATATGTTATTTTTCGTTTTTACAGTCAGTAGTGTGTTAGTTAAGCCTTGATATATATCTATATATTATATACTCTCTTCTCCCGAGCTCATATCAACCTTAATAATTCTTTGGATATATATTGTAATAAATATCTAGGTATGTATATTACTCTCTTTATCTTACTTGTGACTCCTATTTACTTGAGCTACCAAGCATAAATGATTAAGGTGATTATTCTATCTTGACAGTTTCTTATATAGATAAACTTATAACCATTTCATTTACTAGTTAAGAATAAACTAACTAGCGGCTCTGGACTATGTATTTGTAGTATACTTCCTATTCGTATATATATACAGTTAAAGTACATCCTTTTAACCACTCAGTAGAAAGCTATATGTCATCCTACTTATAAGAATTAAATATAGTGTTAAATTAAGAGACTAGTACTAGCGAACATAACTAATCATCTATAAATATATAAAGTTCTAGTTTATAACTATATATATAATATACCATTTCGTTTAAGTTATCTCTTTATACACATATATAGTATTTTATAGGATTATCACATGATAATTAGTAATATAGCAATTGTATATTTTTGTTTTATCTTATAATATAATATATTAAAACATCAATACAATTATTTATATATATAAAATTAATAATATAGGTTTTACCAGCGTCTGGTACATTATATATCAACCAGATCAATATGGTGCACTACGTTATATAAAACTATTGCACATTGCTACCCTAAAAACCCGACTAAGATATAGTCTAAATTGACTATTGAGAGTTTCTGCTGGCTACAATTTATTTATTAATGGTCCTTGATTCTGGTCGCTTTGGACTCTTGTCAAGTGTCATCTGAGCTCGAGAGAGAAGAAAGAGACGACGATAGAAGACAAGCACGACCGACGAGAGCGAGAGACTGAGACGAAGCCTGACAACGAGAGAAAGAGATCGAGACCGAGAGAGAGAAGAGAGAGAGTGACACCGAAGACCGATGAAAAAAACTCAAGAGAGAGAGAGAAGAGCGAGAGGTAGAGAAAGAGATCCACAAAGCTATGTACCAATTTTAAAATAATAAAAATTTATGTTGAAAAAACACATTTTAATAAAAAATAACAAATTATATCAATCAAGTACTCCAACATTAAATGTCATATTCAACCATAGAATCTGTAAAACATAACTACCCACTATATAAAGATTTTTACAAAATTACCAAACAATATTTTCTCCTATTAAAGAGATTTTGACCTAATTCAATAGAATTTCACAATTTCGTCATAAACGTTTTAAACATCAACCAACATATTGAGTAATTATTAATACGCTTTTAAACAAAAATACATCAATTCAAAAATATCACATATTTTAGCATTAATATTATTTAAACAATTATTTTACAATAATAAATTATATATACTATACATTTACTATTATATATAATATATATATAATATATATAATTAATATATATATAAATAATAATATACTATATTTAATTGTATTTTGATATATTATATATTATATATCTATATAGGGGGGTATATTATACTTATCATACTTTACTACATATATATATATTATAACATATCAATATATATATTTGACTATATATACTATATACCTCATATACTACTATGACTATATCATAATGATAATATAATATAAATATATATTATTATATACTATAATAAATATATGATAAAATATATTATATACTATATATATTATAATAATAATAATATATATATATATATAATATTATATATAATATATCAGATGACCTTTTGACAATAAAAATCCGAATTTTAATTAAATTTCCTGAATCTTCGTTAGCTCACTTTTCTTTTTTTTTGAAGCTCAAAATTATTTGCGAAATCCACTTCTTTAGTAATTAAGTATTTTTGGATATGGTTTATATATATAGTATATATATATATATATTATAAATAACTATATATATATCTATCACTATATTATTATACCTATATATATAAATAAATTAATACTAAATAATATTAATTATATATATATAAATAATATATATATCATATAATATAAATTATATATATATAATATGATGTGTGTGTGTGTGGGTGTGATCGAATACGTGACTTGATGTTTTTGGGAAAAGAATTACTACCCTCCAATGCTGCATAACCCACGGATTATTATAGTCTGCACTTGGAAATTCCTCTGCTGCCTTTCGTTGCCCAATGGGATTCGACCTTTTTTCTTTCGCCAACACTTCAAAAAACACAAAAACCATACTTACATTGTACTCTATTAAAGCTTCAATAAACACTACTCATTGAGACAGCTAACAACATGGATATACATGTGTGAGAAGAATCCTGGAAAAAATGTTATCAGCGATATGCGAAGAGATGTAACAAATAATAAGAGAACTATAATAAGAAAAAAACATCACCAACAAAATTAAAGAGCAAAAGTCTTATCACTCATCACAAAAACAATAAGTGTCTCTTTGATCATGAAAATTAGAAGGTATATGTGTTCTGACGGTAGCGTATTATTCGGTTTCTCGTTTAAAATAATAGACTTTCCATTAATATACATATATTTTTTTGTTTTTTTCTTTGTGACTAAGGAATACCTTCCGCAAGGCGGATAGTAGCACGCTACCGATGGCAGGATGGTCGCGGGGTCTCATGGGACCTGGCTACATTACAGATAACGAAATGGGCTACTAAATTTCCCCTGCGAGGTCTTCCCCCTCGCTTACGTCCGTTGTTTATATAATAATCGATGCGATCTGCGGGGGTTCCCTCCGAGCGCCTCTCCACATCGATGTGGTTTGCGAGAACATCTGAAAACGGTGGTCTCCACTTACATTTTAGTTTCCCTCCGCGGTGCGGCTAAGATCGACTTGGCTCCTCGCGTGAATGCTACATTGACCTGACACATCACATCCTGTAATACCCAGGTTTTAACATATATATCTATTTTTTTGTTTTGGAATTAACATCCGTGTTCCTATGGCAATGAAAATTTATGAGTTTTACCAGGATTCCAAAAATGTGCAGTGTCTTTTTCGCTGATAGCTATTGAAGTTTTACTTCCGAGCCACTATTATTTCTTCGTGTCATATCCTTTTCTTTAGCACTATCTTCAGCCTGAGATGAATAACACTTTACCCCTATTCCAGCCCAATGGCTATTCCCATTCATTTCCTTTTCAGCAGCCTAAAATATGTTTATTTGGTGTATTTTTTGTTACATAAATCTAATACGTTCGGCGAGTTTGTAGCCCAGCTGGCTAAGAGACCTCACCTCATGTGTCAATTTTCCTTATAGCACTATTCACTGCAACTTATAATATCTAGATACATGTGTTTGGATAATTCTTAAGAGTAATAATACAAACCAGACTCTGTTCCCTATTATATGCTGTAGTATATACTCTTGATCCTGATAAGTAGAAAGGTCTGTGGAGACGAGAAAGAGTATCCGTTTAATACAAGGCTAGGTTGAGCTACGGAAGCATTTAAGGTTTTATGTAGAACCACAGTGAATAGGATATATACTACATGTAGGGACCTCAGCGCTTATTTTCATAGTGTTATAAGCTCATAGAGAGGATAAGTATATAGAGAGAAGAATTGAGATAGTATGAGTACATAATGAGGAGAGATAAGATGTACCCGAGAACCAGGTTCCAGGCCGGGAGAGCTTCCGGCCAGGAAGCCTCGATGAAGATTTAGTGAGAAGTTCCGAGATTCCGGGACCGGAACTAGGCTTGTTGCGACGGCGCGAAAGAACATTAGAGACCAGGAACTGAGAATCGGATAGCGAGCTGTTTCAAGTGAGTAAGCATTGCGTTATATAATAGAGAAAAGTGTCAGTAATTGAAGAGATGGTCATTGATAGCAGACAGTTGAAGTAGAAGGAGTATAGTGACATTAAGAAAATGGAGAGATGAATAGTATGAAAATTGAGGAGAATACAGTCATGTCACCTCGGATGAGATAGAGAACGCGGAGGAGAGTTTAGGTCCCCTGAGCAGCGAGACCCCGAGCGCGATGAAGTGACAGCGAGGAGAGAGAGATAGTCGCGAGAGTATAAAGGCTGTATGATGATGAAACCGCTCGATGGAAGAGAGACAGATCATTATTTGTAGAGAATATTGATTACCATGAGTTATGAAGGTAGGAGAGAGAAGAAAAATAAGAAAGAATAGTCAGCGGAAGAAAGTATGTTATGTGATTCCGATTAATAGATAGAGAAATTAACGTTATAGTTATATGAAAATATAAATTTTAGCTAGAATAATTACCCAAATATTGTAGTGTTTAGCAGGAGGAATATGGTGGATAGTGATTGAGGGTTGAAGTGTATGAACATAAGTGATGTAGAGGAGGTATGTGAAGCGTTATAGTTATCGTGAAGATCTTCATAGAGATGGAAATAGGGGTAAATGTATTATCTTGATGCGAACAGTCAGCTCATCAAAGAAGGTAATTAATCATTGTGACCTTACGTGGACAGCACAAGAGAATAGTGACAATGATGGATAAAAGAGCAAAAAAAAAGTCTGATAGTTAAGTGTATTTTAAATAAAAAAAAATATATCGCTAACAACATTTATAAAATGTAATCAAAATTTTAAATATTTAATATACTTGTAATGATTCAGGAGATGTATCATATGAAATATAAAAATTGTAATAAATGTTATTAGTACTAAGTCTGTAATAAAAATAGTTCTTATTACAAATTGTGAGTATAATTGAAGTTTGAAGTACTGTAAAGAGTATGAATGAGTACAGTCTTCCATAAGAATATCTGTAGATGATCTATGTTATAATTAGTGATGCTTTTTATGAAAATATACTAATCGTTATCTGTAAATTGAAGCTTTTGCTACTTTTTAGTACTCTACACCAAATATTTATTTTTATTATTTATTATATTCATTTCATTATATATCTATTTTTCTTTAAATGTTTACAAAAATTTAATTGCTGCTCAATTGTAGAAAATTAAAAAGTATATATTTAAATATTTATGTACTTATTACGAAGTGAATAGGTATTACATGAACCCATAAGACTTTTATATTTTGTAATTGTAAATTTATTTAATATAATTTTCTTTATATATATATCTTTTTGCCAACCGCCGGTATATTATAGCATAATAGATCGCGTTTCTAAAAAGACCAGTCTACGATAGGTGGACGACTTGTAATTAGTGAACTCAATATATCATACATAAAAATGCCTTCGTCATCATATATTCTTATTCCCGATAAAAACTTTATTAATATAATGAAAATCAATATAATATGAATAATCTCGAACCGGTAGCATTAATACTCTAGAACGGGGTTATAGAAGACGGTATAATATTTTAATTATTTATTATATATTATTAGATAGTATATATATAGCTCTCGTAAATGTTTTTAGTTATAATTGTCTTTTGGGGGCAGGAGTAATATCCCAAGACCTCGTAATTGAGCTAGTAAATTTCAGAGTTTTTAGAAAACTTATTTAAATACAAGCAAAAGAGTGCTCCCCTAATAATTTTACATAACCCCCGTACTTTAACGGCTTTTGTAAAATAGTTAACATATCCATAGGTGTTATAAATGATATGTAATTAAACATTTGAAGATAATTAGTTGTAAGAATAGCTTAATTTAATTATATATGTAACCGCAATCTCTGTGTAAATCCTGTGTGAATGGAGAGGGATATCATCAAGTTTTGAAAGATAAAAAAATTATAAGAACCTGTTTGATATAATTATAAAAAATTATAATGGTCAAAGATAACTGATAAAAAATGGAAAATTATAATAATAATATAATGAAACAATGTATACGTAACAGACCAAAAATTTACTCCAGGGGTGAGTTTATACGCAGCATTATTATAGCACTAGATGTTTAGGTGTATTCTAGTAAGTGATCCAAATAATATCAACTCTTGGTGATTTTTAGCTCTATCAGTCAATAAATAATGTGGAAGATACAGCCATAGGTCACTACCTTGACAGAGCTATATATAATACATTATGATAATTTTTCAAATATAGTATAGCTCGTCAGATAGGCTCTATTGGCTGGATTATACTCTAAAAGGTATGATACCTACTGTGAATATGAGCAAATAACCAAGGTGATTATTTTAGGTACTCAGAAACAACCCAAATTAGTTTCTAAATACTGACTTGAGTTTTAGTGAAGATTCAATCCTATATATATTCTGGTAAGATATAATGATTATATAGCTATAGTTAATTTTT